>OMNN01056180.1:0-10728 GCA_900302755.1 Chromis chromis
CTCAAACCTCCAAAAATGTTGAGACCAGGACAAACAGCAAATCCCTACTTCCTGTTCCCAGCTGTGAAGCTGATGATGTCAGGACTGAAGCAGGCAACTCAAGCTGAAATGGTTTTAAAAGTGAAGTGGCAGCAGAGCGCATTGAATGAACATTGAAAATACACATTTTATTTATTTTAAAAGTGAGATGATCAATGATAGATGGATAGGTTTTCTAAAATAAATTCACAACTGGCCACTTCTGTAGTTTCCTCAGAGCAAAGCTACCATAAGCTTTTTGACCATTCAAATGTTAGCATTAAGTCTTAATTGGAGATATCACACAAGGTTCTAAAAGTGAAGTGGCAGCAGAGCGCATTGAATGAACATTGGAAATACAAATTTTATTTTTTTTAAAGTGAGGTGATCAGTGATAGGTGGACAGGTTTTCTGAGATAAATTCACAACGGGCCACTTCTGTTTCCTCAGAGCGAAGCTACCATAAGCTTTATGACCATTCAAGTGTTAGCAAGTCTTAATTTGGGTATCACACAAGCTCCGGGGTCTTTTCCAGCCAAATGTACAGTATTTACATGCGTTTCATATTATCAGGACAAAAGACAACAAAAATACGTTCATGCATTTATTTGTCTGGGATACATCTATTTGCTATGTTAGGATTAAGGTTAGAGTTATTTGAAACTAATTATGGGGGCTATTTGATTGTGAAGAAAATATCCAGCTAATTATATTTCAAAGATTACTCAGCTGGTTCACCTTGCTGCCTGGTAATGTGCGTGTGTTTGTGGGTGTAGACGAGCTGCATATGTACATTTCTTCATCATCAAATGAAGGCATTGAAATTTTTTATCTTCATAAAGAAAGGAGTAGAGCACATGGGTTACAGGATTATTGTTTGTTTTTTAAGCTCTTTTCTTTTAATCACAAGAAAATGATCTCATTGTCTTGAAATTGAAAAGCTTTTTTGTGACTACAAAATTACCATAATCTAACAAACTGACTGTTTGTGATTATTTGACAAAAATAGGCAATATATATATATTTGGATGTGTATGTCTGTAATTTGCACCTCTAAGTTGGAAGTCATGGTATTCTACTGGCAAATGCTGGATGGCTGATTCCAAATTATAGTAGCTGCCAACAAAACACTTAAATTCAGTCATATTGGGGTCTTGTTTACAAGTAAAGGGGAAAAAGAATGCAAGATCCACAGGCAGATACAGCAGTGCTGTACCAAACTGTTGTGGTGAAGACGGACCTAAGCCTGAAAGCCAAGCATTGGATTTAGAATACATTTAGAATAAATCCAATGCTGGATTTAGCCAAGCATTGGATTTATTCAATCAAATTCTTGGCTTAAAGTCAGAACTAGCTCCTTCACCTCTAGTACTATCGTAAATAACATATTGGGATTAAATATTATAGTTACATTACTCAGACATTTACTGCATTAGACTTAAGGCTGGATAACCAACAGTCAACCTACAGTCAACTTCCCTGGGACCCCAGACCTATGATGGGCCCCAGAAACTCCAGATTCATTGTATGTTAACCAGTTTCGTTGATTGATTTAGTTTAATTACCTAATTAAATAATTTATTTCCCAACATTTGGGGGAATGCCAGAAAACATGGATCTGGATTTACTACGTTATCTGGACGTCTGGTCTTAAAATGCCCATAAAATCTAGTTTGAAACCTCCATTATTACAGCTGATTTTGTGGACTAAATGTCTGCTTCATTATATGGCCATGCACCAAACCTGGAGCCAATCCAGGGTTTTTAGTTATTCCACATCATTAGGTTCCACTCATCCCATGAGTGAACTCTAATAACTACTGATGTTACCTGCTAGTCTGAAATGTCAGTCCTGCTGTGTGTTTGCCGATAAACGTGGTTATCACCTTAAAATCAGAATCATGAGAATACAGTTTGGGGTATATTATTCTAAGATCACTAAATGATGGATCTGTAATCACAAGAAAACAAACGTAATTACACCTTCCATTTCTACATATTCACTCCTGGCAGCAAATAAAAGGCCATCAGTTTAGATGAGGGGTTACTTTCTTTGGTTACAAACTAGAGAATAAAAAGATAGTTGACCACCTCATTTCTTATGATCCCTGGGATATATAAGAGTGTGGCTACTCTCAATATTCAGAATTTTAAAAAGGAGGACCGTTTAATAATTTAATTCTGTTATGTAAAAAATGTTTTAAAGATTTTACTCATCGTTTATCTTTCTTTAAAAATAGGCCCAGTCATCCTCACACCTATAAAATTGCATACCAGAGGAAGAAGGAGGTCAAAGTCAAGATAAAAGCTGGTCAAGGCAAAAGGGACAAAAATATTTCTATACAAAATAAAGTGTATCTCCACAAACAGACTAACTGCAGGCTCAGATAGCTGCCCAGCCTCACACTCTGTACATGGGCATTTAAAGGGAGAATAAGAGAGTATAAAAAATGCAGATGCTCTTATGACATCATTTTAACGCCACTGGGCAACTAATCTCTAGAGAAATAACAAAGAACATTGTAGGCCTGCTATGATACCTCCAGTTGAAATTAAATATGTAGGTGATAATGCAGGTATAAGGAAATGCATAAGGAAATAATGCACTACAGGCAGGCGAAAGGTGATGAATGTAAAGTGGCATGTTGTTATTTTTTATATGGCGACACAACAGTGTCTGGCATTGTGTTTGTATCACGGCCACTAATCAAAGGAACAAGTTTTACAAGCTTTATCAGGCTGCACATTAGATGCTAATGTCACCATGATAACATGCTCATGATGTTTAGCAGGTGTCGTTTTTGCCATGTTGCCATTTTAGTTTAGTAGGTTAGCACACTAACATTTGACAATTAGCATTAAACAAAAATAACACATGATTTGATCAGATTTTAATGGATAAGTGCCAGTTGGGCAAAAAATGGTGTTGTCCTTGGCCATGTATATAATCTACAATATTTTGTTCATGTTTAGACAGAAAACTAGAAATGAATTTGCCCTATTGTGGCAAAAAAAACAAAAAACTTCTCTTAGCACTGATCTTACATAGTTGCAAAGGGAATAATTTCTAATAGCATTTGCCTGCTAATATTAGAGATGATTATAACATGTAACATTATACTTCAGTTAATTGAAATTGTTACTTTCATTATCCTCCCTTTCCCTTTGTTAGATGCAGCCAGTAAACTACTCAGTCGTCTTTTAAACATTTTGAAGCATTAGCATTATGTTTGGCATTATGCTAAGAATCTAAAAGTAAGCCTAGATTTCACTTACAGCTTAGAAAGTTAATAATTTATTGCAGCATTTAAGTGAAAATATTAAATAAGTAACACATATATATTTACAGTCAAAGATTTGAAATTAAAAAAGACAAAAGCTAAGACATAAGCTTGACCGTAACAGAGGAGAGATTGTCAGACATTTTGTGTCTGAGCATGTTCATTTAACTGTGTATGCAGATAGTTGTTGTTGATATTCCAAAGGTAATGCTAGTTAAAATGCACCCATCAACAGGAAAATGATGGGATCTGTAAATTACTCCTATTTGATCCTGAACTGTTCCTTTTCATTCTAACCTGTCTGTGTAGTTTTAATAAAGTGCCTTTAGAGTTGTGCAGATTTAGTAACCCAACTCAGCCTTTGTACATATTTAGAAGTTCCATATTTACAGAAAGAACAGAATTGAAAGGTTTGAGATGCCCTACGGGTACTTCCAGTGTTTTTCTTCAAAGAAGAGCATTTGCATGTTTACACTATTTTTAGATTACATCACTGCTACCAGTGTGAAAAAGCTTCCCCAAGCTCATCACTCTTATTACACCTTTCTAGCTCATAGGATATACAGGGCATGGAGCAAATGTCAAAGACACCTGTAATCATTATATTAAATTTCAATTCAAGCTAAGCTAATTAGGTGATTAATAAATTATATGATCATTTTTTAAGCTACAGTTGTTCCATTGGATTGTAATCAGGCCCACTCACATCAGTGTTTTGTCACAATGACATTGTGGACAAAAAATAATTGTTTTTCAATGTAACAGGATGACTCTGAATTCACATGTAGGGGCTTTGAGGCAGAGTTCAACTGTGAAGAACCCTGTTACAAAATAAATCACTGTTGACCAATTGAAAGCTCTCTTGACAGTACTAACCAAATGATCCCTGGAGAGACTCGAATTGGGCCCCTCTCAGATTGGGTGTCTCTTCTTTATGTTAATTTATAAACAGTGTGTTTGCATATGTTTTCAGCAGGTCCATTTTAGACCTCTACTAAGAGGTAGTTATGTTATTTACTGCCCACTCTTTATGTATTTTGGGGACACAACATGTTAAAAATGCCTCTTAACTATGGCCTTAAATCAGCACCTCTCTAACATCAATTGAATATTAGGATCTTTACAAATGAAGTATTTGTCACACCCCAATTGTAGTTGATTACATCATGTGTTTATGATTTGATGTGCCTGCCGTGTATTTGTTTCTGTGTTTGTAAAACAGAATTTACTGCATTCTTAGGAGTTTTGTTTTGTAGAAACTACATTTTGTTTGCATGATTTCTATCTCCTCAATGCAGAGGGTTGTGTTTCTCTATGATGTGGAAATGAATTATGTCCATTTTTGTTGTCAAGACCCTTGTCTCATTCCTTCCTTGCCCCCTCACCTTCTGCTCCTTTCCATGCACCCTCTGTAACTAGACGACATCTGACTCCACCACGCATTGCTCAGTGTATTCTTTCACCAGCTCCACACTCAAGGTGTTGTGGCAGAATTCAGCCATCGACTTCCAAAGTGGTGGGTCCAGGAACATCTGGCACATCACATGACCCTTCAAGGTTGCAGTGTGGCGCTGCAGGTGGCACAAGAACTGCTGTCGAGCCAGGTTCAGGTCTTTACCGAACATGTCTATGTTCAGGTAATACCTGGTTCAAAAAAAGTGCATCAGTTAACATGTGAAAAAAATGAAAATGAAGAACATGTATTTTTAAATATAACTATATCTACAAATAAATCTACAAGTCTTGTACCCCTTGTGTATCTATGAAAAGATACTAGGTACACAGAAGTGCATGTCTTTTGTATTACACTTATTACATTTTACATTTTCTTATGGACAATAGTTGTCTCTGTCTTAAGTAGCAACATCTGCTTTACCTTATAAATAAATAAAGACAAGACATTTACCAGTCATCTCCAATGGGCACCCTGAAAGGGAAGGTGCAAAGGCTGGCCACGGTAGGATTGGATACGTCATCTACCATCCAGTCAATGTCCTTCTTTAGAAGGATGGCCATGTTACTGGGCAAAGCCTTGAATGGCTGCCAGTCTTGAATAATGGTGGCATTAGGAAGGACCCCCTGCATCAGGTCAGTGGTCAGATAAAGTCGATGGATGGCTGTATGGTCAAGACGCGCTGGTGGAGTAATGGAGGAGGTGGAGGACATAGAGGAGTTGATGTCTCCACCCAGACCAAGTTCCAACAGACGCAGCTTGAGGTCTTCAGCTCTGAAGCGCACCAGCAGAATCCCCTGTAGAAAGGAAAGGCCAGTGTAAGGACAGGCAAAGAAATACAACAGTAAACATACTGATCAAAATAAAGACTAATAGTGTTTTGCTGTACGTTTTGTGGTAATTACCAACAGCCATTAACCATAAGCACAGATCAACACAAAGAAAGGTGTTTGAGTCTGGTTGTGTTACTTGTACCTGCTTAGTTATGATGCGATACTTCTGGAAGTCCTTAGGTCCAAGCTGATCATCACGGGTCAGGCGGCTGACTTTGACCTCTGGGTACTTGGATTTGACCAGCTCACAGCAGAAACGCAGCAGAACTCCTGCCACACCTTTGCCTCTTTCCTGAGGGGCAACACGGAGACCTTCCACCAGCATAGTCTCCCCGTCATCAATCACACAAACCGACTCCAGAGCAATCTATGGAGCAAAACAGAAAAACATGGAAGACAACATTTGAGAACAATAACAATGACACTGGCCATTTAAGTTATCCAAGTTATCCAATATTTTGGGATGATATAATATTTTCTTTTGAATTCTATTTTAATTGCATATATTCAAATATGCCCCACAGTGTAAAGGTAGTTGATTGGACTAGCATGTCTCCTGGTGAAGAGCATAATACTAATTCACAAGTAAGTAAGAATATCTGAACCTGGTCTCTATGGGTCCCGAAGAAGGAGGGTCATAAAGGGCAGGTGATGCCTCGGACTGATCCATTGGCCTCATCGACTGTTGGACTCTTTATTAGACTGTTTACTTACAGCATTTCTTGTTTGTTTATCAATTCAATGAGCTCTGTAAAGCACAGTGAGACAACTCTGTTGTGATATTGGGCTATACAAATAAATGGAATTGAATTGAATTGAAATTTACAATTTGAAAAATGTTACTAATAATCTTATTAGCAGAAAAAAAAACCTCATGAAGTTACTTGATGAATTCCGGAAACACAGCACCCTCGTTAAAAAGAAGTCAGATGAGCCAACGTATAAAGATGGCAAACAATAAAATTACAAACTGTTCATTCAACGTACAGCACAGTTTACAGACCCACTCCCTTGACACACGGCACTTATTTTTTTCTGTGCATTATGAGATTAGCCTGATACTGATATTTAAGGTGTGCTCAGTTCTAATTTTCTCTTTCTCATCAAGCTCTGCAGAGGCCTGATAACAATCCTGATCATTTGAATCAGGTGTGTTGGAAGTGGGAAACATCTAAAACATGCTGGATAGGGGCTCTCGAGGACCAGGGTTGGCTACCCCTGGTTTAGATAGTCTGGCTCACCTGTCCTAACTGCACTCGCTTCATAACAACGACAAAAAGGAAATGCCAGGAATGATATTAATAAAGAACACAATGAAATACTAGGATAAGCTGGGAGTTACTGACCAGGACCAAATACAACAAGGCTAGAAACAGTTATGGATAGGTTACAGACTTAGAAGCTCACAACTAGAAACTCGAGGCAGATTACTACAAATGGTAAATGATTTGCTCTGATATAGTGCTTTTCTACTTCAAAGCACTTTACAGTGTTTCTCATTCATCCATTTACACACCAATGGTGTCTTGCTTCCAGGCAAGCACCGCCTGCCATTGGAAGCAACTATGGGTTCAGTGTCTTGCCCAAGGACACTTAAACATGTGGAGAGGCCGGGGAATGAGCTGCCTTGCAATTAGTGCACAACCCGCTCTACCACCTGATCCACAGCTGCCCAAGCTGCTACAAGCAGCAAGTGGAAAATCTGAGTTACATAAACCACAGAGTAAAAAAAGACTGATCCTCGCAACGTAGCAATCAGAGACTACAAAACAGACAGAATACACAGCTACCAAAAATTTAGCACTACTAGTACAAAAGCACATGACAGAGAAAACTACGCTATACTACTTAAGGGCCTTTCACACAGGATGCGACAACAGTGCCGCCGCTCTCTAAAACACATTCATTTTAGTTGCTTGTGCAACAACCGTATGCCACTTTGCCAAGCAAAGCGCAAACACTGTCACAGAGCGGGTCAGAGGCTCAAGTGCAGGCAGACAAAACACGGCAGAAAAAACGTTGAAGATAAAACAGTATTTATTACAATAAGGAATATTACAATATACAAGCTGAGTGAACACTGAGGAAGCGTACAGCAACAATGACTAATGCTCCCGAGGGAGCCAACTACAGGTGAGAGGATGAATAAGAAACAAAACTAGACACTAGCAGACAGAATTGATCTTACAAAGTAAGACAATAGGCAGTATAGGCAAATGCTAAGGGCGGCGTAGCCTCCAGGGGGCGCCAAAATTTGGGAAAATATTGTGACGCTCCTTGGAGACCACGGCACCCCAGGAGGTACCCTTTAATTACGATTATATTGTGCCGCAAAACTGTTCCATATTTATTCATATTTAATGTTTTTAAAATTAGCAGAGTCAAAGTATAGTGTAACATCAGAGTCAGCAGTGAAGGTTTCTTCAAACACCTCCCCAATGAAGTTTTAATATTGTTGACACTCAACACCACCATTGCAATTATTCACACAAATGCAGACCAGTGGCAGGTACCCATAAACCCCACTACACTCCACACTCATGGTGCTAACAACATTACTAACCCTGAACTCCCATAATGCATTGCAGCACAACAGTCCCATACTTGCTACCGCCTCTGTGATCACTACAATATTAAAACTAGTTATTACTATTAACTCTTAAAATGAAAAAGGTCACATTGATTCAAATGTAAAGCAATACCCAATTAATATTACTACAAAACAATTCTATTGGATTTCTGTTGTAAGCTTATTGTAGTGATCACAGAGCCAGTCACAGGACTGAACTGTTGTGCTGCAATGCACCATGGGAGTTCAAGGTTACGAAAATTTTTGGTACCCTGAGTGAGAAGGTTAGCGGGACTGATGACTACCTGCCGTTGATCAATGAAGTGGATGTGGCTAAGTGTGAAGTGTATAAAGCACATCATGGCACACTAAAAAACTTAATGTCTGATTCAAGTGTTTATCATCCATGCCACTTGTTATAGCATGTGAATCTCTGAAAGAGGGGGGCGCCGTTCAAAATTTTGCCTAGGGCGCCACATTGAGTAGGGCCGGTTCTGAAGTAAGATAAATATTTTTGAGGTTGACGGGAGCTAACCACGACTTGGTAACACCAAGCTAGGAGAGTGGGACTGAGGCAGGAGAACAAACAAGCAAGCATGGCAGGGATGGTGTCCAGAAAGGTTCACGGCAGTGAGGGCTCCTTGTGGGGATCCAGACAGAGAACTGGGTGGGTTTGGTGTTAATGAGCGGAAGCTCCAAGTAGTTTTAGGCAACCAGTTCTTTAAGTGTACCATGTTCGACAACCTTAAGGTAATTACACTGGGATTATATTTTAATAGCAGCTACAGTCTAGTCACAGAAGAAGGATGTGCAGAGTAAAGGGTTAATTGAACTTATTAATCTTTATGCAGCAAAAATCCAAAACTTTGCTGTGTGATTCAGATTTTTTTTCTTTAGTGTCTTATTGTACTAAAATTTGTGTCAGTCACAGGCGTCGTCTTAAATGCCTCTCCAGCGTTTTTTTAATACGCTAGAAGAAATATCATGCATTACACAAGCAGTCAACACAATGGTTGATCATTTCCACCTAGGAACTGCAGCATAACGATGACAGGCTCAATGTAGATTCACATTTCTGGGGTTTCATACGTAGCAAATGTAAGAAACGAATCTCCTGAACTATTCTTAAAACAAGTCTAACTGAACCTATGTTCAGCAGTATAGAATAGTTTTACAGTGTTTGTGCAGAGTGGTAAGTGAGCTGGTGTGCTCAAGCAGTGAGTGAGGATGGGTGGAGTAAGAGGCAGGGACACCATAGACCTGTACATTCTACACAAACCATCGAAGGCAGGAAGAAATTACTTTTATGGAAAAGAAAGACTTCTAAATATGTAACTTTGATTCACAGAGATGAGTTTTTGTCATGCATGCATGACAGTGAGACCACCTTTATAGGGGACATCATGCACTCATCTCCACTGGTGCCTATCAAATAAAGGGGGCAGAATAAGGGCCAAGTCCAAAATATGGTCAAGATTTTGGAATGGGTAAATTATACGAGTATGTAAATTGTGATGTTTTATCAAACTGGCCCTGCAGGGTATTTTCTAGCTTTGAATGTGCTCCACATCAAAAAGTCTTTTGCATGATTTTGTTGCCTCACAGTATATTCACACAATAA
The DNA here is from genome assembly GCA_900302755.1 of Chromis chromis. Taxonomy (NCBI): domain Eukaryota; kingdom Metazoa; phylum Chordata; class Actinopteri; family Pomacentridae; genus Chromis; species Chromis chromis. The sequence goes on from OMNN01056180.1 coordinate 9,776, forward strand.
ATTATGACTTCTGGGATGATTCCGTTTTTTTAATTTTTTCTCATATAACAAATTAGAAGATTTTACATCGCTTTTTTTGTCAGAATTGTATGCCCTCAGTCAAAAACGGTTGTCTTCTGCACACAACCCCGAAGTGCATCCCTGTCATGATCAAAACATTTATCCTACAGCAATTTTGTGTCTTGTAACACCCAAAGGACCCCAGTTGCCCTGTAACAACAGCCTCGCTTCAGAGTGAATTTTAAGAGCTCTGAAATACACAAATAAAACGTATAATACCCAACTGCATGATACTTGCACTTTGTCTCCTACTCAGCTGTCTTGGAAAAATGACTCTGCCTCCAAAATCTCATCTAACACAAAGGCCATTCAAGTTCAATCAAGGAGACGCTCCAATCTCTCCCACTGGGAAGGTGTTGCTAATTTGCTCTGTCTCCACCAGTGCTACACTATGGAGCAGTGGGTGGTTAAATTTTTCACAGCGCACTCCTTTCTTGTTGCCGGGCTTTTCTGGCAGACATGCACCACAGGTCTGACTCTTCTGTCTTTGTACCTCATGCCTTGTTGCATTTTACATGACACCTTGCTGGAACAAATGGCCTCTGACTAGCTAGCCAGCAAGCATCTCCACACTATCCCTGTGAAATCAGCCCCATAAAAAGCCTGAGTCTGATTTACATACAGACTCATGAAAGGCTCTGGTGGCAAAGAGGGGAGTGCACTGTCAACATGGGCTTTACAGGGGCTTTGGAGGCAGATGGAGACACAGATAATGATGTAGTGTGATGATGAGGAAAGATGAGAGGCGGCTGAGAGGAAGAGAAGGAGAAGCAAGATGATCATTTTTCTCTTGCTCTATATATCATCTTCAGTCATCAGTATTATTATTGCAGAGATCATCATTGCAGTGTAAAGGAGTAGATAAAAATTCTCAAAATGTAAATTAATGTTAA
>OMNN01056195.1:6260-22569 GCA_900302755.1 Chromis chromis
TGCAAAAATGAATAAGATACAATAAGATTACAGTGCTACTGCTGTCGCCTACAGTTACTGTATGAGCATGTGAATGTGTATAAGGGAGCTGTAATGACTATACATTACCCTACAATGTAGAGACATGTACATATATTACATGTACACACACACCAGGTCTCAAACAATGAGTCAGCTGGTATCTAATTAAACTGTAAGGTCAACGCGTGAAGCACAAACACATAATAAAACCTAATTCCTAAGCAGTTACCACATTGATTTAATTCCTCAAGCCCTGACATGAACTAGTTTTCATTAATAATCATCATGCATGTGTGAATCAAACTCTCAAGTGGGCTCAGGGATGAAAGGCCGCTATCATGCTCACCTGCCAGGAGTACAGATCTCATATTCTCCAGCTCCAGCTGTTACCGCTTCTCTGTGAGTTTTGCTCCAATTTGCAGCATGAACAGGAAAGGAGACAAAAACTTTATCGGATACCTATTTTAAGTGTTCATTTATGCTAAACAAACACCTGTTGCATATTTTTTTTAAAGGGAGTTTTATGCATTGTTTAATATACCTGGCATAAACATTTATCTTCAGTGTAAATTTTAGCTGCAGTCTGTTCATAGTCTAACCTCATAGTTAGATTGCTTATTTTCACAAAGACACAGCACTTACTCATAGGTTTGCATTAAATATAGTGCCTCGATAGTTGCGTTTCGAGGATGCACGCCTGAATATTTCTGTGCTGCTGCAGCGTCATCTGAATTCATCTTCCCATTCAAGCAAATCAAGCTTTTATAAGCGCACAATGAAATACAAACTGAAAAATCATGCAGTCAGCTTTCTCCCTTTTATTGTGATTTTTTTTTTTTAAAAGAAGCAGAATATAAACAGAAAATCCTTTTGAAAAATAAGAATAATGATAGAATATGCTCAAACATGATCAATTGAGCCATTTGCACATGTCAAGTTTTATCTATTTAATATGCGATGGAAGTTAGGGAGCGTGAATGTGGCACTGCGAGAGTGTTTGTGTGTGTGTGAGCGCGAGAGAGACCGAGCAGGCAAAAGGAAGGGGTGAGTAGGGGGAGGATATGAGAGCTTCCTCGGGGGACCTTAAACAAACTGACTAAAGTGGTCCTGTTTTCTGATCAGGCACAGAGAGGAGAACACTTAGCACTGCTGGAGACACTCTAAACAGCCACTGAGGAATTAGCCTGTTACTGGGAAACTTCACAGCTCCTGTACTGGGCCGTGTCCCCGACTAAGTAATACAGAAAATAGAACAGGCAATAAACAGCAACAAACAAACACACGCATTGCACACACCCATCTATCCTGCAAACCTCCACGCTCACTCACACATACACAGGTGCATTAGGACGTGCTGCATGGATACGAATAAGCACAGCACTCCGGATAAGCGTCTCAAACCGGCACTGATAAACACGTAAACACACACAAGCCAAGATACCATATGCACTACAGTCTCTCTGAGGAGAAGCGGCAGATAATGAATGGGCCCCTCACACATTCCAGAAAAGTGTCGCATGTGACTTGAAGGAAAATATGTTTTCACTGAGGAAAAGCAATGACCTTATTCCTTCTCCGTGTTCACACACACACACACAGCTTGCCTGCATCACCAGGTTTCGGCCAAACAACGATGAGCTTAAATTTAGGCCCCATGATGTCAACACAAACACGGGATAGAAAGTTCATCTTTAATTAGGTGTCCCCCCTTTTCTAAAGTTCATTTCAATTAGTCCCACCTCGGCCCCACTTTCAGGTCTCAGTGATTTGTCAATGCCTCAACTTTCTATGTAGCGCAGCGTGGTCACAATGCAGCATGTAAATGTGTGTGTATGTTTTTGCATGCGTGTTGCTGTTTACGCTGTGTGTGTGACCTCGACAAAAAAAAAGGGACTCCTGTGCCCTTGACATTTCCTTCTTGTTGTTATGATGAATTGCGGGGGTTATTTACTAGTTCAGAGGAGAGAATCACAGATCCCTGCTTTGTTCCCAAACACTCGCAAAGAATGCTGAGGCATCCATAAAAATAACTGCTCTGGAACTTTTGCCGTCATTCCCAATTGTAAAAGTAGATTTTTATTTTTTTTTAAATTCTATTAACTGGGATGTTAATGAGAAATTATATACAGAGTCCAAATAACCTCAGATTGTTTAGCTACATCATGTATTAAAGTTATAAATAAAATGTGACATTTTAATTACAACTTTAGAAGCTTCATCAATAATTATTTCTACAGCTATTTTTACAATTTAGATGAGTTGCATATTTTTTCAAAAGACTATTTAAACATATTAGAATTTGAGTCATTGTATGTTGTTTCAGTGGTTTTTGTAAATGTTTTCCCCTTCTGTGTGCTGTGTGTTTTGACATGAGTCACATCACATCAGAGACATATTTCCTTTGCCTTGTGATGGAGAATAAAGTTTTTATGATTCTCAGGGATTTAAATTGTTACATCCTAGAAAATAATTTTCAAACTATCGTTAGGAGGTATTTCAGGTAGCAACACACACATGAAACTCCTTTATTCACGATCAACTATTTTACAACAACGAGCACCACAAAACATGCAGACAAATCATTCAGATGATTCACTGTATACCAGTGGCTCATATAGGTGCCATGGCTGGATGGCCTATATGTCCTATGTAGGATCCTGAAGGTGTACTATGTCTGCCCTGTCCATTTCGTGACACCCTCACATAAGCCGATCAATCAGCTGTAATGAAACCCATCAGGTCACCTTTGAAATTTATCATTTTTTTTGTGTGCGTAAAATGAAACGCCCCTTGATGGTATGGAAGCTAAATTTAGATTACCTATATGCTAACATATCTCTACCCCTCCTCCCCTCACAAAAAAAAAAAAAAAAGGAGAAAAAAAGGCTTATGAATTATGCGGATATACTGAGACCATATGCTAGTCCACCAGTGTAATACCAAAAGCCTGAGCTCGGACGTTTGACTATCAGTCATGGGTTTGCAGCAATTAATTTAAGTTTGACATGTAAAATAATGCACATTTCCTCGAGAGTAAACGCACAGATTCTGAAAGTTTAAAAGGTAAACATAATGTGAAATGGTGCTTTGTTGCTCATCAGCGGGAGGAAAAAAAATAGGAGAAGAAAAAGAGCAATCACCTGAGTGTTTGACTTATCTCTCTCACCCTGTGGTGTGTTTTCCTCTCTGTGTTTCTGTCGCTTGCCGGGGTTTGAGGTGCTTAGCATCTCTTGTTTGCACACAATCCGTCTGTGATTATTGCCCGCTTCAGGCTTCGTGCACAGTGATGCGTCTTTTCACAAAGCAGCTTCATTTGCATAGATTTTGCCAAGAACCTCTCAAATCTTTAGGAGTGTGCTTAAAGATGAGTCAAGATGAGCAATCACAACGACAGATCGCGCGCTTTGTGTTAAAGGCAGGGAATATCAGTATCAGCTGAGTTGCACGCAGTAAATTGGCTCTTCAACTCAGAGAAGGCAAACAAGAACTTAGGAATTTGTTTTGATGTGGTTGGGAGGATTTCCAGCACTTCAGTGGATTTTCCACAACAGTTTGTTTATTTTTTTGAACAGCGAGGCCAAACCTGTCTAACTGCAGTCAAGGTCCAACTATGCGGTTCATTTTCTGCAGATGGCACACAAAAAGTCCTTATTCGAGCATTTGCAATGAAATAAGCGTTTCTTATGTGTTTGTTGATTTCTTTATTTATTTCTTTATTTTGTTGTCGTCATTTTTTTTCTGCTGAACACAGCTGCTTGGGCCCCGCCATGCAGAAAGGCCCAATATGGCTCTGTCTGTAAATCGGAGTCCGGGGGCCACAAGACAGAAAACAGGGGAGAACCACCCGGCGAAATTTAGCGCACGATGGCTCCCAGCGGGCATCATTTGGGGACCAGAGAGAATTTTTTTCCTCATTCTCTCTTCCCTTTTTCCTGCATGGTGAGCAGGTTGGAAAGCTCAACCCTAACATTGCTGCTGACACAACCACTCAGGGACGGCTGTAACAGCTCTCTTAGCATGGCACCTGTTATTGAGCCGTCAGAGAGAGGGAGGGAGAGAGAGAGAAGGGGAGAGAATGAGAGTATTGAGGAGGGGAGCGAGAACAAGGAAAGGGAGAAGGAGGTAGGTGTGAAAGCGGGAAAGAGTGAAACTCAATTGTAATTTCAGGGCTGTCACAGTTGTGAGAGCCGGTAATTCTGCTGCCATATCAGCGAGTGGACGTACCAGACTGCCTCTGCGTGCTGAGACTGATCTCTTCCCTCATTGTGCAGCCTACCTAAATTTTCATTCATCTTGAATCCAGTAAACAAACTGATTATAATTAGATTCGCATCAGGCTACTTTGTAAACAGAGAGCGGAGTACAGCGGTCACACTCCTGCTCCTTCTACTTTGTTGTTGTTGTGTTTCTCTGGTTTAACACATTTTCTTTCCACTGTCTCTTTTCCATTTTAATGCATCTAAAATTACTTGGACAATCCAAAGTGCCTTTTATGCAACTTTTTTTCATTTGTCTTCATCCCCCTCGATACAACTGGCTTTCGGATTGAAGTGATTCATAATACTTTCATCAAACTAGTAATGATTCTAAAGACTCACTATGTCTCAAGTCTTACCAAGATAAATGACCTGGAGTACAGTAAGAAATAAAAGGCCTTAATAATAGCAGATGATATACCGTTTTCAGTGTTGTGTTTTCCATTCCTAATTTATTTTCTCTTGAGATGATACCAGGATGGAGGTATTTCAAGGATTTTTTTCTAACACAGCTGTTTGAAGAAATAAATACTACAAACTATGAGGGAAAGAGAAGAAAGAATGAAAAGCACTTTGGTTTATTTTCTCTGTAAGCTAATCATCGGAGGTGCACGGCAAGTTGTTGTCCATTCAAGCAAAGCAGTTGCATTCCTCTGCAGAGCAATCAAAATGGATTAAACCAACCACGCTCCAGCTGCCTCCACGCAAATCAGATATGCCTGTGATGATGATAATCAATCCATAATAAAATAACACAACATAAATCTGATAGTGTTGTTCCAACAATTTTAATAACATAGATTTAAATATTGCCATGTGCACTGGAGTGATTTATTGACGAAAAAGTGCTATCAAGCTTATATACACCCCGTTTCTGGTGGCCCGCCAATAATACCATTAACTGCATTGTTCAAACTCATTATGTGATGAGAAACACAATAATAATCGCAGGACTACAAACGCACAATTTCTCCCATTGAGCTAATCACTTTCGCTAGCATTATTAGTCTCTCTTCCTCTCCCTCTCTTTCTCTCTCTCTCCCCCCTCAGCTCCCCTTCGTCATAAATCCTGGGAGAGGCTGGTGTATAAATCCCCAGTGCTGAATTAGTATTGTAATTTCTGGTATCCATGCACGCTTTGCCAGCGCAGACTTTGGAGTTATTAATCTGGGGGGACAGGTGCCACAGAAACAATATGCTGAGCGGTTGGCCTGGATACTGGGCCGACCCCGCCCGTGCCAAAGCTCTCAGTGCATTCAATTAGAATTACAAGGTATGGAGTGAAGCCCAGTTTTAGGGAGCATAAAAAAATCTGAAAACTGAAGCAATTTTATATGTTTTATCGTTACAAGTTAAGTTTAAAAAAAAAAACGTACAATTTATATGCTTCATGTATACATTTCTATATATACAGCTACAGACACACAAAGATAAGACAGGACTTAGTAAAGAATGGCTGTGTTGCCACTTCTGACATCTCTGAGTGTCTGAGCTGAGTTTGAGTCTCATAATGTGTGATATCGTGCGGTTCCCCACCTTTCCGATAGAAATACTGTTACGCCGCACATATGGCCCACTGACAAACATGACAGATGAAACACTTTGTTTGCTTTTGTTTAGGCGTCGGCTCCACTCCTAATACAAGCCTTTTAAGTGATCAAAAAGGCCCGGCGATATTTGATGTTGTCTGCGGCGAGAGAGTGTGGTGGTGGTGGTGGGGGAGAGGAGGCAAAGGAAGTGTCATCCAGTGATATACAGCTCCAGTCCTCTGTCACAGAGCGCAGTGTCTGCTGGGAAATAATCTGACATCTTGTACTCGACACATCCTAGCGATGAGTAGAGCAGGATGGAGGAAAGGAAAAGGAGGCGGGAGGGGAAGAAGAGATAGAAGGCAGAGTGATGGGACAAAGAAGCGAAGGGAGGAGGAGGAGGAGGAGGAGGAGAGGGAGGCCGAGAGGAGTGGGAGAGTGAAAGGAGAGAGAGGACACAATCAATTCACCAGCCCCGTCTCCATCATTCCGTCTTTCATCACCTGTCAGCATAGATTTAAGAATAAAGCTTTTGAGAGACCTTCCGGAGCTACAGTCTGATCAATGCCCTGGCAGCGACGGCCCAGATGTCACTGACACGCATCACACGCTCTTTCAAAACACATCCGACCCTTCCGTGATCGCGTCACCGGGAACTATCCGACCCTGCTGCACCTGCTTTAAGTTTGTAACGGGATGGGCCATGTTTCTGTCTTACATGCCACCATCTAACACAAACTGCGTAACCTCGCACCCAGAACTCGAACACACCAATGGGGGACAGAAAACTGGAAGCACATATGGGCAAAATCATTAGAAAAAACAGAAAGATGAAGAGATAGTGACGGGGGTGAATAAATTGAGTCATTAAGTGTGTGTTTGTGGGAGCCTGGTTCCCATATGACAGTGCGGGGTGGCAGGATGCTTCTGCTGCCTTTCCCCATAAACAGACAAACAGATTGGCTCCGTTGCCTCTCTCCTCTGGGCAGCTTTTGCCTCCTGCTTTCTGGGGAACACTTAGGACTTTCCCTTCCCCGGATCTCCAGAGAAACTACCACTTGTGCCGTTTTTTCAATTTATAGCACAACTTTTCTTAATTAATCAACACCTCTGTCAAATGTCAGACTCATTAGAAAGCAGATCTCAACCTATTTAGTCTGTAAGTAGCTGTGATTAAAAAATTAGCAGATTTAATTATGAATTGGGACTGATGAAAATGTTTGAATGAAATTAAAAAAACATTTCAGTGCAACAGCCCTCTGCATGTTGAATAGCCTTTTCTCTCTTTTTTTCCTCAGTTGACCAGACCATTGTATGCGGCACGTCGTTCGATAGCGTTCTGCATCCTTGTGCAAAGAAACACAGCTGTTGTTTGAGTTAACTGCAAAATAGCATAAAACGAGCAGTGCAAAATACACATTAAATTCTATTAGGAAATAAATAAAACGGCCTTTTTTCTTGTTCATGTTTTGCCAATCATAACTGCATTTTCTTAAAACCATCAGGTCATTTATATCCCTAAATTGGCTCCGATGTAAAAGTAAAACTCCAGGCTCAAATGTGCATACTTGTGGCTTCCTGCTGACCCAGCCGTCTAGGACAGGAACTTTTTCCTCGTGTTTCCCGTCACTGTCTGCTGTCAGCGAGCGAGGTGAAAAAAAAAAGTGGGGTCGAGAACTACGGAAATGTGAATAAATGGACAAAATGATTGAGTGTGCCATCTCAGTGGCACATACAATGGTGTAAATGAATGAGCCGTACGTAACAAAAGTGTCTCAGTTTGCTTTTGTGCATGTTTTAGTTGTCCGTAACATTTCTGATCTTCATTTTTGACAAAACAACGCAGGGGAAAAATTGCTCAAAATGCAAAGGTGATTTTTACCACAGAAGATACTAGTTTAAACACTGGGTTTCAAAAACAAGCGTTGCCAAAAGTATGTTAATTACTTGGCCGTATATTAACAGTCCAGGATGAAATGAAATGTTAAAAATTATATCTGACAGAAGAGTGGAACAAATTCTGGAGAGTGGAAAGACAAAACCACTGTGATTCCATCTCTGCAGCACGAGAGGAAAATCTACCTCTCAGTTCAGACCTTATGAAAATCTTGAAGAGAGAAAAAAAAAAAAGACTACACTAGCACAGTTTCGTAGATGAGACAGATAAAATTGACTCCTTTTTCCTCCCACTGTGTTTGGGTTAGACACACAAACCGTTATTTTTACTCAGCTGCCTTTAACTTCCGCTTGTTCAGTCCTCTCCAGCCCTCTCAGTCTGTCTCGCCTTTTTATTTCAGTGTGGAGGACAATCGTTACATGAGTGATGGTACCCATCAGTGTAGTGCATGTGTTGTAAAACTGTCAGCCACTGACAGATTGACTGACATGGTCAACCCTTCGATTACCACCGCAGAGCAGGCAGGGTTACAGAGAAGAAAGATACAGAGTGAAAGACATGCACTGAGAAGAGAAAAAAAATGAGGGGAAGCAGGTGCATTTAGAAAGTCATGTTTTATTTTGCTTTCTTCTGTGAGCACTGGTCAAATCTGGCACTAAACTTACACCCTAAAACAAACAGTGTAGGTTTTAAAAGGAGTGCAAAGAAAGAACGAAAAAAGAAAAAAGACTAGATATATAGACAAGGAGTGTTCCCGTGTAATTTCCAACAGCTGTTGATTCAAAGGGAAAAACTTTATTTGGTCCAGATGGTCTCAGTCAGTGGCAGAATGAGAGAGCTGACTTCATTGGCTCCAGCCATGTGTTTTTCCTCCTGATAGAAATTAAAATGGTCGTTCGTTTGTCACCGCTCACTACACAGCTTAAAATGTAGCAATGAAACGTTCCTTGGCGATAATGCACCATAATTACTCAAACGCCTGTTCTTTATCTGCAGCAGAGGGAGGACAGAAGGAACATTTTCCTCAGATGAGATTTTAAAACCCGGAGAGCCTGCTCAACCCACAGCAAACGCACTCACAAGTATTGTTCTTTTTGAGCCGGAAAGAGCCATAAGCCTGTCATCTTCTTGTTCAAAACCATAGAAACTGAACAAATCTGAGAGTTACGTGACTTTTTTTTTTATTTTTTTTACAGAAACTGTAGAGGACAGTTTGATATTAGCTTCTATGGCTGGTGGATGAGCCTGAGTATCTTTGCCTCCAATCAGATGTAACAGGCTGTAGCAGCGCGGCGTAGCAAGTATCAGGGTGTGATAAATGTATTTATTTTAGCAGTCTGATGGGTATTGATCTCCTCGGCGGCTCCTCCACAGGTTAACATTACAGGACCTTGGAAGGGAAGAGAGTGGGCGACTCTCTAACAGCACACATCTCACACCTCACAGATGAGGTGAAAAACACACTCGGTTTGCGGAGGTGTGGAAAGGTTAACAGTGACCTTTGGCTGCCAGTTGAACGTAAAATCAGTCATTTATCGGAAATAAAAGGAAAAGCGTCTCAGCAGTCGCCGCTGTGCAGATGAAAGACCAAGCATGACAGAAGTTGAGTCACGGCGACACGAAACTGACACGGAGCAGAAAAAAATATCCACAATGCAGACTGTGCTGCACATCCAGTGGTTCTCATGAGTAGGCTGGAGAGGTATGGGCAAGCATAACTGAAGCGTAAATGTGCGGTTGCTTGACTCAGACATCCACTACAACGTCCCAGTAGCGCCGCATTAACGCCGAGCGCTGCCGGGTGAATCATGCAAGGAGATATTCTGTGTGTTTGACTGTGACTGGTCTAAACTTGGCTGCGGGCTGAGGCCAGTCATAATACTTCGTGAGAAATATCACAGGCGCTCGCTTTTCAGCCCAGTTTCACTTCTGTATGGTTCTTTTGATCCCACTGTCTTTGTCAGCTTACAACCTTTTTTTGTGTTAAAACGGTGACAGATGATTCATTGAGCTTTTTTCATGTCTGTTGAAAATGTCAGCTGCCTGGTAAGAGGGTTGGAGAGGATTTAAATGGATGTTTACTTTCTTAAAAGAATCACATTTATGTATTCTATGATAAACTCCAAAAAGGTGTTTCTAGAAAAGACATTTGCATGTATAATAATCACTATTATGCAATAAGTCAATGAAAAAAAGATGGAATGCCTACATTTGAATTGATCATAACCCTTTAGAAATGTCTGCTAAAATAATTTAAATTAAAAAACTTGAATGAATTTTGGCGGTACTCAGGCTGTTGTACAATAAAACAAATTAAGATCTATATGTTTTCTAATTTGGAAGTAAAATTAATTTTCTCTTAAACTCAACTTGACTGTTTAGCAGTAAATTCATCCTCATGCTTTATACATTCTTCAGTTGAACTTTAAGGAAGGAGACGAGCCTGATAAAAGATGCTTTTCTGACAAAACGTCTTTATATCAGAGTATAAAGATTAAATCTAACTGGGGGAACTGCAGCTTGGTTTGCGCTAAAATACATAATTAGAACACGACCACAAAGAAGGAAAAAGACAAACATTGGTCTTGTGTGTCTTCAACAATTGCTGATATTTACTTCGTAGCCTGTTTGTCTGTGCAGACGCTGCTGAACGGCCACAGATTGTGAAACACTAAATGAGCGCGGTGTCGCTCTCATTGTGGCTTATTCTATAAACACAGGATCCGATTGGGCAATCTGTGTCTGCGCTACAGTTTCTCTAACACTAACTTTACCCCAGTGAACTGCAGAGAGCTCTCCAGAATAATGAAGAGAAGAAGAGAGACGACCTGCTTGATTCATTACGAATATTAACGGGGAATTTCCACACTTAAGTCCATCTTGATAAATAATAGCGATTTCCTCCGATTAGTGATCATTTTGTTTCGTTTTGTGTGTGTGAGATTAGAGCTTTTGTCACAATGTGTTTCGCCGAGGTGAAAGGAGGATGCCGACCTTAAAGAAAGATGACTAACAGAGAGTCAGTCAGGCGAGCTGCAGTACACCACTCACTGCAGTGTTGTAAAGTCACACTCGGCTGCTCTCGTGGACGACAAAACTGTGCTGTCTGACTCCAAAATAAGGACGCTTTTCACTCTCCCAGACGCTGAAGACATTAAGGGACAACATTTGTGCATTTATTTCTACGGCAATAACAGCAGTTATCTCCAAACACACTTTAAAATATGTGGAAAAACAACCAGAGTGTGAAATATTTGTCTGTAAAAATGGAAAACACACAAATGTACATCCCTGTGGAGTAACGTTGTGTTTGGTGAAAGCATCAGTGAACAGTCATTTGGACTTTCCCACACATTAAATAATTTCTTCCCTTAACATTTCTGACTTATTTATTCAGAGACTTTTTTTTTTTTTTTTTTTTTTCAAATGTCACTTTGTTTCTTTGCTTTTTTTTTCTCTTTGTCTTACTTTTTTGAACTCATATCTGCTGGTTTTGATGAGGGCTGCCTCAAAATGAGCTTTAAAGTTATGATTATTTCTAATTCATGCATTTAATTCTGCAATAAGCATTCTTTTTTTTCTTGCTCTGCTCATGCTTGTGTGCACATGTGTGTAGTGTGTGTGTGTGTGTGTGTGTTACCATCGTTAACTGAGTCAGTGAGACCAAAAGGATAGAGAGAGGCTATCGGCAGATGAACCACAAGCATTTGCATCTCAGGAAATGTGTCAGCCATACGGGACAGTCCCAGGACTAAGAGCATTATCGCTTTTTTTGCCCTATTTCGTATAGACACACAGAGTACACAGACATACTGAAATATTGGCAATAGTGTAACACCTCTATCGCACTTGAAATGTGGGGGTTTGTCTCGGTTCTGTAAATGGAGAAACTATTGCGTATCAAGAAGCTCGCGCTGCATCCGCGTCCTGTTTCAAAGCCGCATTTCCTTTTTAATATTTTTTATTTTCCATTATGTTACTCGACGTTATGTTATCTGTTTCCTCCTTCCAGTAATATTGCATTAGATTTCCAATATTCACGGTATGTTTTTCCATCTTTCACAGATCAAGACTTCATGGGCTTTTTAGATGAAAAATTATCAATACAAGATGAAGCATCAGCAAAAAAAAGCAGTGACACATTGCCAACATGCTCTTGTTCCCGGTGCCAGCATCAATAATTCAGCCACTAGCTCATAACTTTATTTTCAATGCATAATTGAGGCCAACCAATGATGGCCATTCCGTTCTTTCTTCAGCCATTTATATGTCGAGCGATTTTTAAACAATAAGAGGAGCGGTCCATTAAGCTTTTAACATCTTCTCTTTTTCATACTGGAAAGCATGGGCGGTTGGCCTGCGGGCCTGTTCCGCTCTCCTCGTGCTTTGTGCGCGGTAACGTGAGCGCCAGAGTGTTTTCAGGTGTTTCTTCGTCTGCAGCTGTAGCTTCTGTAAGCATGAAAAACTGTGGGAAAGCTGTGGTGACTAAATGAAGAAGTGTAGACCCCACATTAAAAAGGTTTGGTTTAGGAAGGAAGGGGGTCCCGGTGTGAGGTGTGATCACTGTGCAAGGATCTGTAAATGCACGGATGTATGTGTAGTGCACGGATGTGTGTATGTGTGTGTGTTTCTTATGATTTACAGTCTGCATAATTGATTTTTAAAGCAATTCTGTAGATATCTAAGTTACCTGTACTTAAAAATCTATGCATTGCAGAATGCTACTTCAAAGGGCACTTCCTCTATCCAGTGGCTCATTATATGACCCGACTACATGTCTCATTTGTTTTGTACTACTGCTTAATAAATATTGATTTACTATTTTAATTACACGTTAATCTCAAAACACATAGGTGCCAGGGTTATGACTCTCTCAAGTCATAAGGCAAATTTCCTGTTTGCAAATATTTATTGAAGACGGCATCCTGAGAGGGCCATCAAAGTGAATAGCAATCATTAAACAGAGACTAGCTGTCTACAATATCTGCACAAGTGTCAATATCAGCAACGCAGGTTGACCCAGCTGCTAATCAATTGTTTGGACTATTTTTTTCAAGAGCAATAATTATCAGGGCACGCACACAAAGAGAAATAGTACATCATTTCATTTTCACTATCTATGACTGTTTCTTTAAGAGAAGGTTCCATTCCATCCATCTTTTTATGTCTTTTCACCTGAACAGAAGAAAACCACACGATCAAATTTAAATTTTCTGGACAAGTTATAAACTTGAACTTGGACTGAGTTATAGACAATAAGAATGATTTATGCATTGTTTTGAGAAAAAATGTGGTTAAAACAGAGAACATGGAAAAAGCTGAAAGTTATACAGTTTTATTACAACTCCTGGTTAAAACAGTATTAAATCAAAGAAGAAACGGGGAAAAAACAGGAATGACCTCATCAGATTTTTATTGTAATGTATCAACCATTTAAATACTTTTTGTTATTTTTGATAGATTAAATATTCTCCCTTTTGACCTGTTTGCAGCTACTTGAAACTATGACTCTCTGACTCTCACAAATGCTTTTTTTTGTAACTGACAGCTTAACAACAGAAGTCTAAATGTAGTCAAATATTCTTCAAAAGGTTGGGGATAACAAGTTATGTGAAAATGTTATGACTGCCTTTCATAAGGTACAATCTGTTGAGGTGAACACTTGGACTCTTATTTCACATATTTTTGGGGGGTTAAAACATATCTAAATTTATAATGATCAAATGAATTTAGATAACAGGAATTAAGTGTGCTCTATAGCTCTTCTTGCTATCGCCATACTAAATTATTACCCCACACTGATTGCTTTGTGAAGCATGACTTACTAATACACCGGAGGGAATTTTTCAGACTTTGCAGGAAATCGAACCCGAGAGTTTCAAAATGGGGGCAAATGATGGGGTGGACGCTGGAGCTATTTTTTTCTTTCTGCAAACTGCCTTATCTCATGTGGGTTTTAAAATGTGTCAGTAAATCTAATAAGACAAAAATGTATTGATGAAGGATCAAGCTTTTTTTCTGGTTCTTTTTTACCCTGCACGTAACATATCAATAATATTTCTTAAGTAAATCGTAGAACACCAAAGACTTTTAGATGTCTTCATAGCAGGAAGTGATGCCATGAGGCCTACAAATCTTTTCGTCGTGCTTTTCATGATCATTCTTTGCTGCAAACTCACACTTAACTTTTCAGCAACTCAAACTTCACATTATAAAAATGACAAATCCTTGAAAAACCAGCATGCAGACTAAAACTGGAGATAAGATAAAACAATATTCAAATGTTTAGAATGAAACAATGCAAACCCTTGGACCACCCCTGCACACAGTTATACTGCAACCAACCCTCCAGTTTATTATGCAATCCTGCCCCTCCTCTCTTTTACTCTTGCTTTTTCACTTCTATTCCATATCCCTCCATCACAAAGATATATTGAAACTGAGAATGCATTAGAATGATCGAGGAGCTAAAAAATTAAAGGGAAACAGTGGAGGTTTTTTCGCAGCGTAAAGCTGTAAATGAGGGGAAAATAAACAACATAATTTTAATCCCATTTGGCCTGAATAAAATGGACAGTGTGGAAAAAATATTTAGTGAAAATGAGAGTGTGCAAGAGTGTGTGTTTGGGAATAATCTATGCCGTATGTAGTGTTTGCATGGCTTGTTCCTGAGATCAAGGTTGCTGGTTTAATTGAGCCTGTACTGGACCCAGGGCTGAGAGAGCAGGCAGAGGAGCATCGATAAACTATGAAATGGTTCCAATATGGCCAATCGATGAAGCTTTGTGAGCAGCTCCCCGGGGGCTTTGATTTTCCTCTCAAACAACAATCCAGGATCTCTGCTCTTCAAAGGCAAACTCCATCTTTGCTGTTATTGTTGTTGCTGCTGCTTTCCTCATGTTTGAGTGATGTCACTGAGGTCGATTTCATCCATGTCCATAAAGGCTCTCCCACACTTGAATCACCCGGGAGACAGCTTCTGTTGGTCTGTGCAATGGTAACAACAACCAATAAAGGTCAATCTCCCATGGTAATGGCCAATTGGGTTTGTTCCCATTATTGGCCCTCTGAGCTGTGGTCAACAGATGGAGAGCTGGCATCACTGACCCAAGTTACACTCCAACCTTAAGGACACTGAGCTCTGTATCCAGGCGCTGTTGTGTGATTCTGCTCTTTCTCTCCCTCGGCTTGTGTTGGCCTGTACATCAGTACATCATGCGCTGCTCCTATATAAGGAGAACCGTCACAGTAGAGTCACAGGAGTGCTGCCAGTGAGGGCTAACCGTCTAACCATTTCAGCTAATTGCCTCATTAATGATTCACTGGTGTTAGGCTGCTCTAGCACTTCGCTGTGGGGAGCAAATTGTTCTGATTGGTTTGCCTCTGTCAATTATTGATGAGGCAGTGAGCTGAAGTGCTAACACCTGGCTTTGGAGGTCCAAATGGCCCTGCATTCCCATCACATTCTCTGTTATCACACACCCTGGGACCACATTCTGTCTTGAAGGGCTGGAGTCTTGACGGTTGCTGTTCTCTGAGAGTGGATGTAGCATGCCCCGGGGCAATGGCTGTGATCTCAGTTGCGGGGATATTAGCTCATAGAACATGGCTCACTGCTGTGTAAAAGGTGGACAAAACAGAGATGGGTAACTTGCAGTGATTTGTGCTGCAAGTAGCAGAAGGCAAACAGAGGCAATGTCACGACGGGGGTGGCCACTGACGAAGCCAGATGTAGTGTGGGTATTTATCTATGTGTGTGTGGCTGGAAATACAAGTAATATCGAAGATGGCTGTTCATAAGAATGTAACAATGGGGGAAATAAGATCATAGTCCTGAGTGTAAAAGACAAGTACATAATAAATAGCTAAAAAAGCTAATAAAAAACATTATCTTTGCAGAAATTGAATAGAAAAGATAATAACTTTGTATTTTACATGCATGACTGGAGCGGTAATGGTATGCAATGCAATGTCAATACTTTCTTTGTTTATGGTGATTTATAATGGGTGCAGGTGGCACCTTTACAGTAGGGTCGTGTAATTGGATCTCCAGTAGATAGTAGCTGAATTCCACTCTGGCCTCTGTGTCTAATGGCCCACCCACAAGGCGCTCCTTCTGGCAACATGAATCATCCTTACCACAGTGCACAAGATGTTGTAGGGTCTCACCAAACTTTGTGTAATTCAAGACACAAAACAGAATAAAGAGCAGTATTTTTTTATGTTTTATCCGAGTACGTCACAAACAGATCGAATAACGTAGAGCAGGCATGAAGTATACTCAGGGAATTTGCTCATCTCTCCTTGGCCTTAATTGAAGCTGATTATAGAGTCACCCCCCATGCTGACGCCACTGTCACTCTGAATCTCAGCCAAGTGGGCTTGCCATGTACACTCACAGGGTGGTCACTCTGCCTTTGTTTTTACACTGGCACCCGTGACAGCAAAGCCCACCCCACTCTCCAAATACAGTGACACTGACTCACTGTGTGTCACCATAAACCCCAGACAAGGAGACAGACTTTAGACAAGGGTCCCATAAAGCTCACAATGTGGACTTCACTCACAGTCTCAACCATTCCTCCACACACGCACACACACACACA
>OMNN01056202.1:2377-21645 GCA_900302755.1 Chromis chromis
AATGGGTGATGTATGACTAAGGTTAACCCCAATGTGCTGGGTATAATCAGTTATGTTTAGTCTCCACAACATTACTTTCTACCTCTCAAGCAAACTACTTCAAATGACTTCTTGTACTGATGCTAAATGTTGGCAGTGCATGTGAATTGTGGTGTACAATATATATGTAATTCCAAAGGGTACCTGGCTGGTTGACATTGTACTGTGACACACAGTGAGTGTGATATATTGAATAAAATGGACCATAACTCAGTTTAAACTTGCTCTGTGTTTTGAGTACGGTTCATTAACAGTAAAACTCATTTCTTTTTCAGTCTGCCAAATTATTCAACTATGCCAAATGGGAGAAAACCTGCCAAACACTTTTTGTTTTGTTTGCCGTTGTGTTTCTGGTGACACGACTGATCATCTTTCCATTCTGGTAAGCTGCTGTTTCAGGTTAGGAAATTATTTTGAAGTTCTCTTGGGCTTGACAAAAGAATTCCTTCTCAGTTAACTAGAATAGCAAAACATTTACAAACACATTAAGGTATTTTTACATGTATTGTAGTTATTTTGATGTCACAGGCAAAAAATAATGATGTTCATGCTTTTGCTTTTGGGTCTTGCTCGAAACCTAATGCTGGCTTGGTTGTCAGTTTATTAGGCCCACATAGCCAAACCAAATATAGGGCTATCAACATGATGCTGGTCCATCACGTTCATGTATATTAGGCCCCTGACTGCTGACTCAGGCCCTGCTACAGACAGACAGCAAGCCTGCAGGTGTGAGCAACCGGATGCTGACTGAAGTTCAGCTTAACAGCCACCAATGTTACTAATAAAAAGGGTTTTCTGAATGTTACACAGAGAACCTTTAAGGTGATAAGAAGGCCATGGCAATTCTCATTATTACACAATGTAACTGAATAATGTACAATCAGAACCTTCCTAAAACAAAGGAAGGTATTGCAAACTGAACATTAGAACCTTCACAAAAGATACGACAAGTTCTCAGGAAATGATTTATTATTAATATTTGGTTTGTCTTATATCCACCATCTTCTTTCATGTCAAGGCCAAGCCCACACTCTAAGTGTTTATTTGGTACCAGTACAACACACAGTATCATTTATTCACACAAGACATTAGTCACACCCTTGAAAATGATGGCTTTGTTACTTGTTGTTTCTCTTTGCCCGTGTTTCAGGCTGATCCACTGTACCTGGGTGTACCCTGTTCTCCACTACCCAGCCTTCTTCGGCTACTACTTTTTCAACGCGATGCTGGTGCTCCTTCTCTGTCTTCACATATTCTGGGCCTACCTCATTCTCTGCATGATCAAGAAATTCATGTTTGGCACTGTAGGTCTACTCAGTATCATCTATGAAAGCAAACTATGAAACTATTCAGACTAACAGCTGCTATTAACACTTAAGTATTTTTGACTTTGAGTGAAGAAATATGTTTGAGATAGTGCAACACTATGACCAGGATACCTTCCTGGAAATGCAAAACACTAAACAAAGAGCTTTACTAAAACTACAGCTCTGTGCTGCAGCTCAGCTCCCAAATCTATTCTCAGGTCAACCTTTTAGTTTTTCTTGCTGGTTGTTGCATTTGCTGAACATCAACTCCATATTCCTGTCATATATCATCATATATCTTGTTCTTTACATTTACTGTATGTCTTTCATGTGATGCAGTTAACTAGAGATGAGAGAAGTGACAACGAAGAGGAAGAGGGGGAAGACAGCAGCTCAACAGAGGATGAAGGCGAACAACAAAACAAGCCTGTCAATGGACTGTCAGTCGATGAGAAGGATGACAGGAATAGCAGCTTTGGATGCTTGTCTCCACCAGAGAACATCTGCTGGTCAAAGACTGTGTACTGACTCATGCTCACCATAATCAGTAGAGAACAATATGTGACAGACAGTACAGTGGTAAATACATTTCATCCAATATTTATTATTTTGTTAGAAACTGAAACTCAAAGTAACCCAAAGTAAGGCTTGCTGCTCTTACGTTGAATTGCTGACATGTACAGAGATTTATAGATTTTTTTTTATCTCAGCAGGGCTGATTCTAGTAGCTAGTCCTGGGTTTAGAGAACTGGATTAGTAATCAGAAGATTTCTGGTTTGAGGCCAGATACTGGAATCGCCAGTATCTGGCAGGAGTGTTTTTGTATGATCCCTGTCATAAATAAGCATAGAAAAGGGAGAGAAAAAAAGCTGAGCAAACCTTTAGAACATTAATTTGTTCCAATCTATACATGAGTTAGAGCAGGCTGTATGTGTGTGTGTGTAGAAGCAGAGGGCCCATGTTTATGGTTTTACTTCCTTTGCATGCTCAGAAAGACACTCAGCAGCAGGTAACTTTGGAGGTGGTCTGTGGTCTACCCACCCATTCCGAAGTTAGAAATGATACAGCTCAAAGGTCCTGGGTTCAAATCCCAGCTTGGAGTCTTTCTGTGTGGAGTTCCCATGTTCTCCCTGCGTGGGTTTTCACCAGGTACTCCAGCTTCCTCCCACAGTCCAAAGACATGCTGAGGTTAACTGACGATTCTAAATTGTCCGTAGGTGTGAATGTGAGTGTGCTTGGTTGTCTGTCTCTGTTTGTGAATTGCAGAGCTGGTGCTCTGTGGAACGGTACTGACACCATGGCCATCTTTAGATGATTGTTAGTTGGGATCGGGTTAGATGGATGAAGGCTGTGTTGCTGTCCTCACCTTAATGCCTTTTGAAAGTGTGTATAAAAAGTTGCATTTTAAACTACACTGTCCTACTGTGGCCTTTCATGACAAATCACACAATTAACTTAACGCAGTCTATATATAGTCTCACTGTTACCATGAAGTACTGATTGGGTCAGTGATGCTGGTAATTCAGAGATTTTTGATAGAGATACTTTGTACTGATCACTTTTGTTTCTGCAGTGACTGTCAAAGCATTGTAGAGAAAAACAGAACAGGGGAATGTATGCCCAAAAAGTAGCAGCTGGATATCTCAGTGACTAACACCCCAGACCTTGGCATGGGAGACTGGTGGTTCAAATCCTGGTCAGGACGCAGGTATCCAGTGAGGACCCTTAGGCAAGGTCCTTAATGCTGCCCCACCTACCTACCTATGTACGTCGCTTTGGATAAAAAGCATCTGCTAAATGAAACTGTAGAAAAGTTTCTAGACAGAGGAGATTACAACAAAACATTTTAAAAATAACTTCACATAACAGCTAGGTTTCCCTAACTTTAACATAGTCCTTATTTTAACCTAAACCATAATCTTTCCATAAACATAACCAAGTACATTTTGTGCTTCAACCTATCCAAACTTCGATATGATAACATAGTCACATGATAAAGTGGATTTATCTTTAACAGAATGTTTTTTTTAAAATCATTTTGAACCGTAAGTTATACAGCAAAGGATGCTGTCCTGCCTATAGGGGCATAAGGCCAGATGATCATTCTGTGTGTTCAAGAGTTTCATTTCAGTTCAATTTTATTTATATAGCGCCAATTCACAACATATGTCATGTATATTATTACTGTGCAATAGAGGACATGAGCTTTCCAAATACAAGACAAAACACTTATTCGGTTTACTGTTGCTTATGCTTACTAATAATGTGCCAAAGAATTATTTGAAATATTTCTAACTGCTCTCCACTTGAAACTATGGAAATGCTGAGTCGGGTTGTATGTGTCAATAAAATAATTGATAGTCAGTGTTTGATCAATCATTTGAGCATTTGAACATTTTAATGAAGACTTACGAACGTGTAGAGCATATAGAGTGGTAATATGTTGATGGAAAACGCATCCTTTGTGTTTTCTAGTCTTTAATAAATGCCCAACATATTGTATGAAATGTCAAAATGATTCACTTATGTTCAATTCAGCCTTTAATCATTTTGGACAAAAGATGAATCAAATACTATACATACCATGAATGATAGTGTACGGACTGAGACTATGGAGAAGAGTGCTGAATGTCATAGTTTCACCCCAAGGTGGCGCTATAGTGAAAAAAAAGGCTCAACACTAATTGCTACTTCTGCCATATTCTAAAAGCTAAATAGACTAAAGAGACCACAATCAGTCCAGTCAGTTCCAGAACAGAGCCTTCCGTAAAGATCAGTACAACTCTGTGCTCAGTTTTTTCTTTTCTGTAGGGCCAATTGGTAAGATGAGACCAGATGAACAGTGCTGTGGTCTGATGAACCCAGAGGAACCATCAGCTGAGATCTATAAGCTCCCCTAATGATGTCATAACACTGGTCCATTACTTTACCACAATGGTTTGGATGTGTGACGTACTGGAAGCAATGATTTCAAGACTTCAATTCTCCCATAATAGAATGTCAAATCATCAAGAACATGTGGGTTCTGATGCAGACTTTTCAGTGCTATCATGCATCCTTTCTAGTCCTGCATTTATGTGTAATAAAGTCAAAGAAATGCTCCTTCTGGGGTAAAGCATGAAAGTCGGCACACTTCTTAAACATGGCCAAAAGAATATTTCCAGATATGGAGCCACATATAGTATGTCTGTGACGTGTCATATTGTAAGTGTATGTATGTAGATACTGGTGGGGCAGTTTGAACAGTAATGTCCAACATGTACCAGATCTGTGCTCCTCAACAGACTGGTCCCAGGACAAGCCCCTACTGATTGAACACAGTGTGTATTTTGTCAGATGCCAACTCCAGAGGTGTTTCATTGCAGAGGCAATGAAACTGACATTACTAAGGAATCTGTTATTCAACTGTCTCAGCAAACCTGCTGCGTTTCCTCGAGTTGCAAGGTGGAAGTCAAGGAAACTAGACATAAGTCGCTAGGATGAGGGCAAGGGCATTGAAGCTGCTATGGTGAAAGTCCTGTCACTACAGGTTTAACAGCTCTAACATACAGTGGGCACATAAGAGATCATCAGTAAAACCAACTGACAGAGTCCCACAGTCAGGGGCGCCGTAAAGGGGCGGTAAACGATGACGATTCTCGGGGCCCATGACTAAGATGGGGCCCAGAGAAGCCCCTAATAAAATTGTGGTGCTAAAAATCAATTCTTTGATAGTCAAAATTATTAACTTTATATTATTCTTTTTGCAATTTCCTGGTGTCAATAAATGTATTTGTTTTGGAAACATTAATGCCCGGATGTCATGGATGTGTCCATCCCAAGGGCTGGTGTTGGGCTTCACTGTCCAGGAGAGGTCAGAGGCCAAATACCTTTAGTACTTAAGTTCAATTCTTAAACATATAAATAAGACTGAAATGTGTACAGTTCCTGAGATGATACAAAAAATGGATGGCAGTATGCACAAGTGGGCTAACCCAAATGTTGCTGTTTTGTGATAATGGTGTAAAATGGATCTTTGTGTTACCATTAAATGATTTAATCATTTTGTGACCAAACGTGGGTTAGCCCACTTGTGCATGCTGCCATCCAATAGAGGAAGTTAAGGATATATGAAAGTAAACTTAAAATAACTAGAAACACAAGCATGAATAAAAAATAAGACTTTAGAGTTATATATGCTTAGGATAAAAGTCTCTCTGTGTCTTTTAGGGCAGTGACAGAGACAGAAGGGGGTATCTCATGTGTGCTTCTCCACAAACACTTCCGATGTGAGTTGTTCTTTAAACCTGGTCCAGATTTAGGATCATCAATCCAGTGATGTTAGAGTTTCTTAAATTCACATTGTGAAACCAATTAGTTCATTCTTCGATAGAAAGTTCTGGGTGTTAGGACGATACGAATGGATATAATAATAATATTTCAGAGGAATATAAAATATTTAGATGTCAAGTTCATTTACATATGCATGACTGAAAATATAGCAGTTTGGAGAGAGAAAAAATCACTATAAGTAAATAATTCAACAGTGTGCTGTGAGGACAGGAAGAGGAGAAGAGCCTGTCTGCATTCTTGTTTAATGGTAAATCCACATACAGTCTGTCAAACAGGGGTTTCCCCATGTAAAATAACATTTTTCATTATCAAATAAAATAAAACAGAATCAAAACAAGCTGATGTGAGACAGAAGAGAATTTGATCCAATCATTCAAGCTGTTCCTCAGTCTGATGGTCTGGTTGGATTATTACCAGACACTAAGTGGATAACAGTAAAAACACAGAGTGACTATTCACAAAAACAAATAGTTCAATCCAAGTACAAACAAATTATTTAGCACGTTCCAAATTAGAATCACAAAATGTATGCAGTGGCATTTTAATACCAAACATGATGTATGTGCAATTAACAAAATATAGTACAGGAGCATATCTGTACTCCATCAGACATGAAATGAGTGGTCAGTTAAAGGTAATGGTATTAAATAATCCCACAACAAACACAAACAAATAGCTGTTAACTGAAACAATTACAATAGGATTATTATTGACAACAAGCAGAATTCCATAATAGTGAAACAGGGCATCAGATAGCACCATACAACGCCTCCTCTTGGAAATGACTGAGGCTGAAATGTTAACACACACACACACACATACGCGCACACACGCACGCACACACTCACACACTCCATCTTTATGTAAAGAAAATGGCTCACAGGGTGATGATGATATTTTTAGATCTTTAGTGCTGATAAAGTATTAAGTTCTTGACCATTTAAAAATAGTATGTGTCGATATGTTATGTGCATAATGATGCAGCTTGTCTGGCAGCTGATAGCTGGGATAGTTTGGTCTCTTGATTATGAGATCCTCAGCTTAAAGCAGTAGGAGGAGGTAGCCTTAGGTGGACACAAGGTCACTCAGCATTAGATCTTTGTACATCAACTTAGATACTGCAGGTTCAATGAACAGACTCCTGCTGCTGATTACTCCAGGTAGTTAACTGATAAAGAGCTGTAACATCTCCCTATCAAAATGAAAAGTGTTAAGTGCCTCAACAAGCCACTGTGATCTGGTGAGAAGTTAGAATAAACAGCATAAAGGTAATTGGTCACACTGTACACATGTCATTCTGACCATGCAAGCATGGTTACGTATGTGTATTTATTAATAGCATCAGTGTGCTGGCCAGATCTGGAGCTCCAGGACAATAGGCCTTAAGCTTTGTAGGTGTGTGACATCTTATTGAAGATGAAACTATTTCACAAACGTGTGTGAGAGCAGTTCAGCTTAGTTGAGTCAATATACAGAGGCAGAGAAGCAAAAGTCATCAGTCAGAATAAGGGTTTAAGTTACATTATTAGTACACAGCATGCTCTGCATGATTTCATTTCATAGTAACATATTTTAGCACCCTTCTCCTTTTTCTGTGGGAAACCTTAAAAACTTCCAGGAGGTGAAAATACTGAGTTCTAGAGCATACAGGCAGAAGAAAAATGCATTACATGTGAGTTGGGAATTTGACTTTAAATGATGTTTCAATAACATGTTTGTGCTAGTTAATGGATAGCTGTAAGGTAGCTTGATGACTTGTATTGTATTCAAATGTTAAAGTGCTGAAGTTATTCTGGTGGTGTTTTTGTCAGGTGCATTACCACCACAGGAAGGACAGGAGTAGTGTCAAACCTAATTTGCATATGCCAGAGAAAGCCAAGACAAACTATATTGAGACTGGTGATCTGGCAAACTGAGAAACACATTGTACATGTGGCTTAGACATTTGAAAAGTGCCTTTGTCAGATAAGATGGTGACATTTAATATGGACAAAAAAATCTTGTGTAAAAAGGTTTTCATTTGATTTGTCTGTATAATTAGACTTATTATTACTGAATATTTATGTGCGCTAGCATTGAGTAAATAGCTCATCTCTAAAGGCCTCTAACAGAAGCAGATTCATGTTCATCGCTATGTTCACACTCGTCACATGTCGACCCCTCCTTCTTACAGGCCTAACAACTACACTTGCACACACAGTTTTGCACTGAAATGCACAGTTAATCAAACTTGTGATAGTAGTATTAATACTGAGTAATATCCTTAGCAGGAAATGATTTCAATCCATCAGCTGGACTGCAAACAAAACGTGACCTTAGGATTGATGTGTATGTTTCAACCATTTTCTGCTACATTAGCAATCCAAACTGACCTGTGGATCAGTGGGTCTCTGTAGTGCTACAGTATCTGACCATGACTCCTGATCATACGTACACATTCTTACAGTATACTTGATACTTTAGTATCATCATTTTACTTACATAAAAACTTTACCAGTTATTTGAAATTGCAACAATTACCTATAATACAAAATGACAAAGTAAACAATACAAAGGAAAGCATAATTAAGGGAGACAGGAGAGAAGACTCTAATTCCATATGATCTGTTAAACCTGCCAGAGAAGTCTGCTTCAAAATCAAGCACATATTTGTCAATTGTTCTGTGCAATAAAGCTCACCCATTGTGGTTTCTCGTTTTTCTTTTCTTTTTTCTTTTTAGCTTAATGAGCTCCTTTTAAATATACACCTACATGTTCTTGGTATTTTCTCTTTTAAATACAAAATGTCTTTTTTTAGTTTTTTTTTTTTACAACATTTAACAACATTAAAAACATTTACAAAAGAGGAAAACAGGTACGTTTGGTCATTAGCTCTTGTGCAGTATTTTCTTGGCATAAAAGTCCCTACAGGTTTCACAGCAGCGCTGATACCACCTCATGTCCTGACAGAGGTTCTTCTCTTGGATTACACGACAGTATACCGTCCACTGGTCCCCCATGCACTTGTAGGTCAGAGCAGCTGTGGGGTGGGGGTGGGAGGAGAGGGGGTAAGAGAGAGGCAGTAAGTCCATTTTCAGGTGTGATGGGCTGTGAATCCTCTAAACGTGTTAAATGACACAGTGTACATCATTTGAAACTGCCTCATAAAACAACTGCTACTGTGCAACAAAGCAGGTGGGATCACGTCCTTAGTTCATTTGTAGTTATGGTTACTCCTCATGACCACTTACAGTACTGAACTTTAATTCCTAGTTCACGTCTATAGCAGCAAATTCATTATTTAATAATGGACCACAAGGCAAAGTAGCACAACCTGATACAAAGAAAAAGATCATGTACTCCTGTCCTATCCCCCTTCACCTCAAAGTAGACTGTATGCTTTATTTTTCATTCTTCATAAGCGGCAGGTCATTTTATTTATTTATTTATTACAATTTATTGATTGTTTTGTTGTAGTATTCAGTATATTTGGTTGTACTTTGGCCTGTGGTTGTCTCCTGTCTGCTCATAATAACTGACACTTTCCAGTGGCTGTATCCCTGTTTACAGCAACTGCAACCATTTTCTACTGACCACTGTTCACTGTCAAAATGCAACATTTATACACGCTGTTAGATGGGTGTACTTTTGAAAAATTCCAATGAGGTTTTTTTTACAAAATATAATAACACAAATCATCCTATTCAAAGTCAAAGGTGCTTTCTTATTGAATGCAGAAGCTGGAGACTTTCCCCATTCGCAGTTTACTTGACCTGAATGCAGCATTTGACACTGTGGATCAGAGTATCCTGATAAAAACTACTCCAGCATTGGGGTTAGTGTGTCTGCAGACAGTAGGGCTTTTTTTTGTTTCAGCCTAGGACCATGCCTCATCAGCCTTGGCCCCAAAAACAAGTGAAGAGCCTCAAGGTCGAATTTTAGGCCCGGTTTTATTTACTTTATATGTGCTTCCTCTTGAGCACATCATACACAGACATCCCTCTATGAAGTCCACATCTCTGATCTCTTATTCTATTATTAAAAGCTGCAGAGGTTCGTTTGCTAAAACCTTTGACTCATCACAACTGAACGACTGCTGTGGTCTTATAACAGATGTGTAGCAACCAGTAACGGAATCATTTTGGCCATTTTAAATGTAATAAATCCAAATAACTTGGCAATAATGTCATAAAGTTTTTGAGCCAATAACGTACATAATACTCTTTTTTTTACATTTGTAAATGAGTCTTCATGTTCTATGTTGTATATTGGAGTTCAGTACCATTATAGAGCCAGTCCAGTTCTTTAAATACAGTTTGAAGTGAGGACTGAATCGTTTTTCCTTGATAAATGTTTGAACAACGTTTTAATGAAATGTTTTCCAAGAAAATAATGTGGTAAATTCATTTGACAATGCAACATCCAACAGAGACACTAACATGAAATGATGAATCTTCATATCTAAGCACATAAACAATGCTCTAAATAAAGACTTTGTACAACAAATAATTCTCAAATTGACTCTTACTACCATAATTAAAGAGAGTGAGAGCTACATGGGACGTGTCCTTGATGAATATGGCCACTATTCCATCCACTACACCTATTTTTGATGAGCAAACTGCACAAAAACTGCAAAAAAAATCATTTGTTTCCAAGAAATGCAGTCTATTGATGTGTTATTACATTACAACTTATTACATTATTGGCAAAAAATTATTACGTTATTGGCCATTGTTACTTTATTGGTTGCTACAAGGTGTAAATCAGAAGTCATTCAACAAACTCTAGCATGTATGTACAGAATGTAGACTTCTAAATAAAGCCAGAAAACAGGTCACATACCAATTTGTTTAAGGATTGATTTCATGGATTCATTTGAAGCTCTACATACCAGTGTCTCAAACACTTCTTAAACTATTTTTTTTATCACTCAGCCTATGAGCACTTTTAATGGTGTCCTTATGTGTGACAGCTTATCATTCCTGTTTAGTCATTTTTACAGTAGCAGTCTTTGTTGTTTATCATGTTAAAGCAATTCCAGATTGAAGGCCTTATTTAGGAAGCAATTCAATTCAATTCAGTTTATTTGTATAGCCTAATATCACAACACATTGTCTCACAGTGCTTTACAGAGCTCATTGAATTGATAAGAAATGTTGTAAGTAAACAAACAGTCCAACAAAGAGTCCAACAGAAGCAGATATCACTCTAGCTGTCTTTTGATGAACTTTTGATGTTTCTTCACTGATTGAACACAAGTTTAAAGTGTCCAGCATGTCATTGAATGCTTTAGTTCTAATCTGTATTTTTGCCAACGTGCATTTTACCCTTGAAAAGTGTGAACTGCAGTGGTGTCGAGTGTCTCACCTAGCCTAGGGGAGGTAATGGTGTTCACATTAATTTTCTCATTGCAGGTACCATGGTGACAGGGTCGGTAGGTTGGCGGCCTCAGCGCCACAGGACAGTCGTTACCATGACGACCAGTCACTTTGTGCATACACTGGACCACTCGTGACTGCAGGCCCTTTCCACAGGATGACGAGCACTGAAACAGCCAATGAAAGGTATCAGATTTAACTGCACATGCTTTGATTCTCTTAAAGAAGAAGGAGAAAAAAGTTAGCACTTTTATAGTTCTTTTTTTTTAGTCCAGGTGATATACTGCAAAATTCTGGGGCCATGACAATTCAGAGAAGCTGTGAACAGGAAATCATAAGCCTGTCCCTGTTTGCGAGTGGTCTTTTGGTGCCCCTTCTATGTGAATGCGCACATAGCGACATATAGAAGCCCTGGGTTGACTTACCAAGTTGATAACCAGTTTAGTGTGATAACTTAGCATGACTATGGTCATTAGGCTATGTGAAGCCAGATGCTGTGATATTAACCTAATGTTTTCAAATGGGATACCACATTGTGTTTCAGTCTTGCAGCCAAAGTGTTGTAGGTGTGAGCTAAAATGTGCACAGACCAAACTCTGCACAGATGTTCATCTTGACCTACCCTGGTCACCCATTAATTTTGGGGTCCCAAGGTCAAAGGTCAAGGTCACAGGGCTACCTGCCATGTTTTGGAAGGCATCCGGCGTGGGTCTGCATCTCGCTTGAGTGCATTCTAGTTTCATTTGCAAACATCTTTATACTCTTACATGACTTTATACTCCACAGACACAAGGAAACAATAATAAGAGGAGCAACACAAATAGAAAGTACTGCTCTGATGGACAGTGTGGGCCCAGAGGTCAAAGAACTACCCACCCATCTGCCCTGGCCTTAACCAAACAGAGTACTTCTAGAAGTGAGAACACTTCTTACACAAAGAAGTGTTGTGTCAGAAGAGTTGTTGTGTTGTGTTGTTGCTCCATGTGTGAATGAGCTACAGGAGTAAAACACTCTTAATTGAGACCAAAGATCCGATTTACACATAACATACATTACCTGCAGATCTTGTGATTTAGAATTTAACCCACGCTCATCCTATTAAGACCACGAATAAGCTCTGTAATTACAAATGACTAAAGGTAACCAGGTGATACTGGTCCTAGGAGAGTAGATCCATGGGGTTTGAAGAAAGTCATACCTTGGACCAGTCTCCCGTTTTCCATTCGTAACATTTGGAGTAGTCCTCACAGTTTTCCTCTTGAGTTGGCTGTGACAAAGGATCACATAGACCCTGAGGGTTTGTACACGACACTGTCCGACTGCGAACACCTTGACCACAGGATGATGAACACTGGACAAAGTGACAGAAAAATAAAAACAGGTAGTAAAAAGTGGAAAACAACGTTTTCACTGCTTTGCTACTGTAAGAAGCTGAACCATAGTAGTGTCATTATGTTAAGGAAAGCATTGTTGTACCTTGGCACATTTAAAAAAAGATTGCATCTACACTGATTTAATGCACTTCCTAGTGACCCCAACTAAACACACTCACAACAGCACATGTTGGGAGTGACAAAAATGCTCATGGTGGATTGTCCAGCTGTAGCTGCTGTAGAGTTTAGTGCTTGGTGTTACTTCATTCTGCTCTTTGATTTATGTTGCTGATTAATACTTGTTACACCAGTCATGGTGTCATAGCTCTCAGGACATTCATCCTTGTTTCTGGTTATAACTGATAATCAGGTGCATACAAAGGAAAACAGAAAGTTGTCTACATGTATTTAGAGAGCCTTCCTCTTTTTTCAAGTGTAAGACAGTAACATTTCCACAGACTATACTTTAACTGACACCAGTGTTTTTACTTGAATAAAACTTCATTAGGCATATTACTTTAACCAGAGTATATATTAAGTGCATTCTAGTGCCCTCCATCCCTAACTGTGTGTGTGTGCTGTACCTTGGACCACTCTGAAGCCTCCCACACGGTGAGGCAGAGGCGGCCCTCACAGCCCTGTAGAACAGAAGGCTTTCCTCCCTGGCAGTACAGGTCCCTGGTGTGGATAAGTGAGCCATTCTGTAAGTGGTAAACACAAACCACCTCCCTCTGCTGAAGACCTTTACCACATGTGACAGAGCAGGATCCCCACTCACCTGTCACCCACCTGTAAAAAAATATGAACAAAGTTTATGAAAGTTTACAACCTACATCTTTGGTCTGAATGGGTGCCATGGTTGACTGATAAATCACATCTAGAGCACCTCTAACACCTGAGCAACAAGAAAACTGCTGAGTGTCTACTTCAGAGGACTGCATTTGGATTAGGATCTGGACTCTGCTCGACTTTATTACCTATTTTCAGTTAGCAAACAATCAAATGAATCCCAGATAATATCTGTAGACTGTAGACAGTATGAAGATTTACGAGAGGCTTATATATCTAGAAGGCCCCCTGATGGCCAGTTGCAGTCTATGTAATAAATTCCAACCCTCTATGTTAATAAATAAGAACATCCCCTTGAATGATTTTTTTCTAAATATGGTTTGGCCATATTAAAGGTAGACTGTGCAATTCTGGAGAGAGATTGCTAACATCTAGCTAGTTAGCATGTCAGATGTGCCCTTTATCCAGCTCCAACTCTACAACTTTGTATGTCCACCAGATGTTCTGCCATTCATCAGAGACTATGTTTTAGCTGCTCTTTGCAGTTTGACACATTTGACAGTGCTTACTGAGTTTTCTAAGTGTGTGTTTATATGTAAACATGTACTTTTGATCGATATAGAATCTCACATGGTTACTTTTTCAGTTGTGAGTATTTCTCAAAATGGCTGTCTGACAGTGATATCCTCATATTTGGACACCATTAGTGCAGTAAACAAGTACATCATTAAAATTAATTAAGTTAGTTTTTCAGAATATTACACATTTATTTGTTTTAATTTCAGCAAAATTAAAACAAAAACACCTGCTGAGTGAGTGCATGTGTGTGTGTGTGTGTGTGTGTGTGTGTGTGTGTGTGTGTGTGTGTGTGTGTGTGTGTGTGTCTCTCACCGGTACTGGCAGGGGTGAGAGTTGCAGAGTCGTATTTGGGGTTGTGGCCGGTTCTCAGGTTGACAGTAACTATCATTGACCACCTCCATGGTTTTATTAACTATCCTAATACAGGAAACCACTGTCCTCCGCTCACCTGCACATAAACAAACATACACATATACACACATAAACTGTCAGCACTACACATATTGTAAAGGGTTATGGAACCAATCCAGAAAAGACTAGAGACAATGAGGTAATCAGCCGTTTGAGTTAGTTATTATGCAGTTGTGACTGCTGAGCTACTAATACTCACTGATCAGCAACAAAAATAAAACCGCAGTAAGGTCAAGTGAATAACTAACAATCTTATTGCAATGCAGTGCTCCACTGGGAAACACTGGGGCTGTCATGTGGATATCATTTATGTGGATGTGGCATGTACCTCCACCCTAAATACTGCTTAGACCAAGCTAACCCCCTGATAGCAGCATTGGTCTCCCCCAGCTCAAGTAATACAACAAGAAGCCCAAAGTGATGACCCAACCTCCAACCTCCAACCCCCCCAGATCCCAATCTGATAGAGCATCTACAGAATGTACCACAACAAGCCTGATCCACAGAGGACCATTCCCACAGGAGCCAAAGTCAACATCCAGGAGCAAGACACCAAACATCCCTAAAGGTATTTTGTCCACGCCCCGATGATCCAGGGCTGTTTTGGCAGCATGAGGTGGACCTAAATAATATTATGCTGGTGGTTTTAATGTTGTGGCTGATCAGTGTGGTTCTCTGGAGGTCTGAACTGGCTGACAGAGTGGATGTTGCATTGGTTACCCTGTTAGGTCAGTTGTATGTTTATTGAACGTGATCAGTTACTTACTTCCATGTGTGCTCTGGTTGTCTCATCATATGAGATCTCTCAGAGTTAAACTCAAATACACCAATAAAAAGAGATAAGCTGAGCAGTGGTGGGCTCACCCTTTGCTGCTTTGCCCATTACTAATCCAGAAGCACTTGACCTTTTATCCTCAGTAAAAGCAGTAGACTGCAACTTCAAAGTGCTCTCTCACATGCATGTAATGTAAAAATATTTTGAGCACCACAAATCAGTGAGAGGATAAAAAGACCTGGCCAGGAAAGTCTTAGCGGGGTGCCTGACAATTAGGACTGCAATGTGCTCTGAATGTGTCCCACAGAGAAAAGCCTGCTCTGTCTAATATGCTGTTGAGTTAGCCAGGCCATGTTTTGCTAACCTAACACTGTCTGCTTTTGGTGAGCCTGTGCAGACTGAAGCTTCAGTTGCCTTTTCTTGTACACCACTGAGTCACTGCCGTTTCCCTGTGAGCTTTAACCAGTCGGGTCATTTTCCTTTGACGTTCCTCAATAACAAGGTCAGTCTGCTCCCAGAAATATATAATTAATACAATTTGCAGACAGTCAAGGCGCCTGACAACATATACTGTGCGAGTCTAGTGTTGCACTGAATGTGTTGGTACTCTGTTTCAGGCTCCTCTCTGGTGTCAATCTCAACCTGAGTTTGTTCAGAAGCAGTTTGTGTGACTCCACCTATAGAAAGAGAGGAACTGATGGATTTGGAGTACTAGTCCAGTTGCTCTAGTTTTCCATTTATATATTTTTACCTATTAGTGCCCATTCAAAAGGATAATTTTTCAGTGTTGCTGATCACAAAACAGCCCAATACATCGCCATTATCCCGCCTTTGTCATTCCTGGTTCGTGTCTTGTCTCGATTAAAATAAACTAAAATACTGATTAGAACTGTAATGACGAAATGTATGTAGCCTTCACTATACGCTCTTTTAAGAATATCTCCCTCTTCAGATTGGCTTCACCAACTGTTGTTAAGGATGTTGTTCAGCCAGTTCCATGCAAAGACAGAACATGATGGAGGATTCTACTTAATACAAGAAAAATCATATCACCACTGTATCCAGGAGAAGAGGTCAGGTGCCTCTGGATTAGAAGTCAGTGAAGCTGCTGGGGAAAGCCCACCACAACTCAGCTTGCCTCTTTTTAATGTGGATTATACTTTATCTACTTGACATCCCATGCAGAGCTAGCAGCATAAGAGTAATGTCAAACTAATCACAGCTGCCATAGCGGGGAAAACAATGCTTTCATTTCATTCTTCTTCGGATGTTGGATGTTGGATGCTGTACTGGAATCCTATGCTATAACAACAACAACCTGACCTTTTGTTAGGGAATTCATTCAGAACACATTCACAAGTGAGAACAAAGCTTCAGTATTCTTATTTCAAACAAACCGTGAGTCTTATAGTACTTCATGTTGCAACATTCATTGTATCTGCAATGGCATAAAAGTCAGCCTTTTTAAAAGTGTTGGCTTTAGTTTCATATGATTCTTACCAACCAAAAAATAAAGAGATCTTACCTCCTCCACACTGGACAGTACAGTCCTGCCAGCTGCTGTGTGTCCAGATGTAGAGATACTCTGGTTCCCTCTGTCCCTCACTGTTCCTGTCCTGAGTTGTGTTCAGAGTCACTGTGTACTCATAGTGGATCCCATAGCTCTGGTCATGAAAGAGCAGCACCTGGGAACATGACAAAGAGGAACAGAAAGAAAAAATAAGTTCTCCACTTTTAAGATTAGGCTTAAGACTTTCCTCTTTGATAAAGCTTATAGTTAGGGCTGCTCAGGATCACCTTTTGTCTATGCCCTGATGATCCAGGGCTGGATGGTTTTGGCAGCATGAGGTGGACCTAAATAATATTATGCTGGTGGTTTTAATGTTGTGGCTGATCAGTGTGGTTCTCTGGAGGTCTGAACTGGCTGACAGAGTGGAGTGTTGGTGCTTCAAGAGTTTAGTTTCATCAAAACCAACCTTTAAGCTCTAAGCTTTGTAAAGGTGGACTATGTGGCAGAGCTGTACTGAAGTATATGTAACTGAGTGTATACATGTAGAAGGGGTCAGGGTGTATATAATATATAATATTGCATCAGTACAAGTGTTTCCTGATACCTAATATGTTTAGTAAAAAATGTTATATAATGGTTTCCATTTCAAAAGATATGGTCGCGAAAAAGAATTAGAGTGAACTAAGTGAACGAGTTTAGCTTTTCTGTTGTAAATGATTCATATTCTTGGAATGGTAAAAGGTAAAGGATTCACACTTGTATAGCACGTTTATAACCTTAGGCTCAAGACACTTTACAATGTGTTTCACTCATTTACACACACACTTACACAACATTTTTTAATCTTAATTAAGCTGTACTGATTAACATAGAGTGAGTGAGTCTGGGGCTGATGCTGTGTTAAGGGGAAACATAAAATACAGCTGCCATGGTTTGCATTTAGTGATTTTGTTTCCTGTTTAATTTTGAAATTATCTTAGTTAATTTAATAATATCTTTCATAAACAACCTCTATTGGTCTTTCCAAGCAAAATCCTCTCTTCTTCAATAATATCCATGTCTTAAATTGACTAGACAAACTGGCTAACCTCCTTTTTCTTGTTTGGCT
The DNA here is from genome assembly GCA_900302755.1 of Chromis chromis. Classification (NCBI taxonomy): domain Eukaryota; kingdom Metazoa; phylum Chordata; class Actinopteri; family Pomacentridae; genus Chromis; species Chromis chromis. The sequence goes on from OMNN01056202.1 coordinate 19,961, forward strand.
ATAGCATTTACTATCACCTACAGTAGTCTGTGCGCTCTCTATTGCCTGTTATCTTTGGCTTTTCAAAAACCTGAAATACTGATCATACTGATCATCAATACTGAAAATGATCAGCTCATCATCAAGCTCTGCAGAAGCCTGATAACGATCCTGATCAATCAGGTGTGTTGGAAGAGGGACACATCTAAAACATGCAGGATAGGGGCCCTCGAGGACCAGGATTGGGCACCCCTGCTTTAGATGATACTTGTTGTGAATTGGCGCTGTACAAATAAAACTAGGAATAATGTGTTTATTCCTGTAATGTGGCACATTATATTACACAAGTTGTTTTATCTAAACACTGAAGTGTGAACTCAAAAGTTGATTAGCTTAGCTTAGTTTAAATTATTGATATGAGTATATTGAACAAGGCTCCATGAGATCCCTAACGTGAATTGATCTGACAGAAAAAGATATATCCCGCTGATGGAGTTATTAGGTCTACTAAAAGCTGACAGGTTTTGGGGGTGTTACAGAGTAGAGCACCTTCTCCTAGAAAGGACATTGAGCAGAGTACAGACACAGACAGCTTGCGATGGGCACACAAACCCAACAACTGCTACATCTTAGTCTGGCTTGTCATCAACCCCAACTCTTCCCCAGCTGGAATGGGCTCTAGCTCCCTGCAACCCTCTACAGGATAAAGCAAGTATTGATAATGGATGGACCATGCTGTTCATGGAATTAAGATGAATTAGCAACAGCTGATACGACCCCCTGCTGACTGATCTGTTTACCATCAGGTGTAAGGGAGTCTTAGTGGGTCCCTTGGCAGACATTTTCTCCCACAGTCCCCTTCTAACATAGCGCACTGTGGTCCCAGCCAGCTCAAACTCTCCTGGAAGTTCAATCTTCCAGTCGCTGTTGATGGACCTCTTACTGGAGTCTTTTAGGGCTGTAAGGAACACACAAGCAGTTAGAAATAACACTTTCATATACAATACAGTTTTGCCATCTATTCTGCCCATGTGATGTCAGACATTAATGTCTGGTTGTCCTTTTTTATTAAAAGTTCCTTTACTTATTTATCCACCTATTCCTATCATCCTACCATTACCTATTATTCTAGTTACCTATTATTCTCAATGTAACAGATGATTTAACTCAGTCATCTGTTACATTGAGCAGAGTGGAACTGAAATGTCCACTATATGTTTAGAAGTTCAGTAATAAATTCTAAACCTGGGCAATATGTGAAGAGCTACTACACAGAAGCGTGAGGGGAAATTCTAAAGTGACTTCTGTAAAAGATTAAACCAAAAAGAAAAACGATTACTATGGAAATATCAGAACAGTTTGCTTCTTTCCCTTCCTTCTAGCTGCTTCTCTGTTCAGTCACAAAAAGTTAAAGGAACCCTTGAAGTGGAATGTGGGTTACTGAAGCCTGACTACCTCCCCACATGGCCAGACAAGCATGTTTGACCCTGTCAGACTTGTGCTGGCTTATCAAATCCATTAAAAGGTGGACAAAACTACAAAAACAAGATCAAGAATATAATAATAAATAAGAATTATATGTGTTATTATATATGTATTAATGTTAGCCTGATAAATCCAAGTGTAAAAAGCTCTAACCCCTTCACTCTCACTCGCTGCCTACAAAACATCTTCATCCCCTTGTTCTGGCAAATAGTGAATGAGAG
>OMNN01056225.1:4592-16048 GCA_900302755.1 Chromis chromis
AAACAGTATTACCACTGAAGAATTTGTAAAGTATAATACTCACAAGGTACATCTGTGTGTGAGTGCTTTAAATGCTTTATATACTTTATATGTTATATTTTTTAACACTGTGTACATCCCAGTACAATATTTAAAAATGATAATTGTGGATTTTGTGTCTTGTCCTCTTTTACATTGGAAATGCATTGGTATAGGTTTTCTACATTGTCCAGTATAAACAGAAGAAAAAAACACATGGCATAAACAGCACATATTAATAAAGACTTAAAAGAAAGGTAAAACATGCTTAAGTTTAAAATTTCCTGACGTTGGGAACAGAAAATCTCTGTATCAGCAGTGAAGATGTTTTTCATTGCAGGAAGCTGCCTCTCTGTTGTATGTTTCAAAATGATGCACTGATGCATCACTGTTCAAATTCACAGTCCATTAGCTGCTGCAGCGCTAGCAGAACTTCAATGGATTGCAAGTGGTCCTGATGCTTTTGGCTGCAGGCTTTCATTAAAATATAGATCAAAGAGATCAAATTGATAAAAGTCTAGAAGGGGCGATAAACCGTGTCGCCACCAGAAATTAAATTTTATGATCAGACGCATGGGAATCAAACATTGAACATGGGAAATCCCACTCTTTACCCTCACACCATCATCCGTTTCACATGCTGCTCAATTATTTAATTTAATGCTACACACATTTCAAGATCAAGTAATTGAAGTCCAACTGCTGCATATGTTATAAAACATTAACGCCTTCCCAGTCCTCTGTCAGCATAAAGTAACGGTTAGGGCACAGTGTTGCTGATCTTCTCGAAAAAGGTGTAGCCTATCTGTTGTCTTTGGACAGAGGCCCAGCACTCAGAGAGACAAATGACTCTGAACTTGTGCAGAATAGCGTATTAAGTTGTGGAGAGAACTTTCACTAGTTTGCTGCAGAGGAGCTTACAGCAGCATAAGTATCCCGAAAGTGGGAAGAGTAGACGTGGTGGACGCTGAAGATGAAGACGGATGAGATGAACAGAGGTGTAATGAAGAAAGACATCCGTGTCGAACTTCTGGTGAAAGGCCTTCTGGTATATCAGTTGCTTTGGGCAAATAGGAAACTAATTGGAACTTGCAGAAGAGGCACAGAAAAAGTATCGCTCATGTTTTCCTGGAACCTTATTAGAGCTACTTAGCAACCCCAAGTTTTATTCTTAACAACTCTAAATGGGAAAAAAGATACTTGAAGCTCACTTGTAGATTCTTTTAAATCTCAAAAAATTAGGGACAAACTAGCTTGTCATTCAATTGCTTATATTTTACATAGCTGCAGACAATTTTCCAAAGCAGTCTACAATATTTTTACAAGGATTTCCAACCTTCTTCACAGTGATGGTTAATCACAACTCTTACTAGTTAACATGATATGAGACCAATGTTATGTTGTGCAAATACAGAGTATATCCAGACAGATTTACAGTAAATTTTACATGTTGTGTCATATTGTTCAATTGTTAAGCGTGGTACCCCAACTATACTGAATCAAAATCTAAACGCAGCATGAATATTTTCTTAAATTCTATCCATTCTATCCACATGGCATCTCTACAACAGAAAAAAGTTAAACAACCAAGTATGCACTACATTGGAATTTACACCGATCAGCCACAACATTATGACCACTGACAGGTGAAGTGAATAACATTGATCATATTGGTACTATGTGGTGGTCGGTTGGAAAACCTTGGATTTTAACATCCGTGTTGATGAGACTTAGACACCCAAATAAACATTGTCCCAGAACAAGCACACTCCCTCATGCAAATGGAAATCCCAAATGCCACTGGCCCACCCCCACAGGAAAATGCACCCCACCACATGGCAAAGACATCAAACAATCAGGAACATGTTGAAGAATGTGACAATGGCCCAAGATGTTGATTTGACCTCCAAACTTCCTAGACCCCATTCTGATCAAGCATCAACAGGATGCAGTGGAACAAGTTTGATTGACAGAGGCCCCACTGCACAAGCCAGAGTACCCAAAGGATCCACTGCCAACGTCCTGGTGCCAGACCCCATAGGACACCCTGAGAGGTCCTCTTGGACCTGTTCAATGGTTCAGAGCGTTTTTTTTGTTTTTTAGATTTATTTTTGGCCTTTTCATGCCTTTATTAGAAAGGACAGGACAGTGGATAGAGTCAGAGTGGGGAAGGACATGCGGTAAATGGCCGAGGTTGGACTCAAACCCGGCACAGCCGCTAGTCCTCTGCACATGGGTCACACAACATAACCGCTAGGCTATCGGGGCGCCTGGTTCAGAGCATTTTTGACCAATTATGGGGGACCAACACAATATTAGGCAAGTGGTCATAATGCTATGCCTAATCGGTGTATAATAGGCGGATGGAGAGTGGAGTCTTAGACCAGAAATCACAGGTCAATGAGTGTGTCCACTATTTGCATTGCGTAGTGCTACACATCTGCCACACACAGAGTTCCACATTCCACAGATTTCTGATGTCTGGACAGTATGGTAATTGTATTGAATTTTGTAGGCATGTTTTCAACTACTAGAGAGGAGCAGTGCATACTCTGGCAACATGAGGACACGCATGTCTTGCTGATGAGATGGCGGCCAATTAACTTGTTTGCCATGGGTGTGAGGATTTAATTTCAACATCGTTAGGCATTGAGATCACTATTGATTAAAAGCAGACATGTTCTTTGTACATGGCATTTCACTGCTCATACCATCACTCCTCCACCTACATGGGCCACTCTGCATATGACACTGACATCTGTAAAAAGTTCCCATGTGCAACACAAAACACAACATCTGTCATCTGCTCTGAACTGCTGAAAATGAGATTCATTTGTGGAAAAAGTATACCATCCTCCATCTCGCTAGGGTTTAGTGAATGTCAGTGCCTGCCTACTGAAGCTGATGTTGTTCTAGTGTTGGATCAAGGTCTTGTTGTGGGCAATGAGTTTGCCAACTGGCTTCCCTTAACGCAATTTGTCAGAGTTAGTGCCGATGTAGCCAGTCACAAACATTTTATCAGATGGACAAGCCAGGTGTAACCATCCAGGGTTCAGGTGGTGACATGCAATGTGTTTCCCCTGTTTAGTTAAAAATTCTGCCTGCATATACATTGTTTTACAAATTACCTCCATACACACCAGAACACAAAAATAACTTCAAACACTCTACCAAGCATACTGGACCAGTCCACATTAACGACACATCGACTAAAGATGAAGACTCGTTTCATCGTTTCTGGTGGACTTCAAACCACGTGATGCTGAGGACCAAGTAATATTGGGGCGCAGAAGATGGAGGAGAAACCCACTGGGGATCTATCTACCAGCTATGAAGTGCTTTTAAGCATCTTTTAACACATTGTTTTGGTTTGATGGCACACAGGCAAAGTTTGTGAAAAAGTAATTTGAAATACAAAATATTTTCCTCACACTAACTTGATATTTTCAGAAGAAACTAAAAGAAAAGAAAAAAAACAAAAAAATCACCTTGAAGCCAAAAAGAAAACTTCTTGCTGAAATTGCAAAAATTAATCAATTAGCTGTAACTTTGCCAAAAACAGATCAGCTGCTCTATCACACAACTTTGAATCTTTGCAAGCTGATATTTATGTTATATTGAAATATGTGGAACCTAAAGGCTAGAGAGTAGAAATGCAGCTGGCATGTCTAAACTATTGACAGCAGTGCATGAGTCTTTTACGGACTGATATGTAGATAAATGCTGGTATGTTGGTCCTTAGAGAGAAATTTCTCCACTGCATGGCACATCTGTCACTTTAAATATCTGATCTGTCCTTTCTCAACAGGCTACAAATGGTAAGAATGAATGATTAATACTTGTATGTTTGAAAAGAGACATCAGTGACCTGATAGATGTATCCTGCAGGCACCAAGAGTCTACATGTGAGCATCTACACGGTTTAGTGATCACCCAGCTGGGACTTGGTAGTTAGGCAGGGATGACACCGGTTGTTTGATAGGTGTGGTCTCAGGACCTGCTTCAAGGGAAGGCAGCTCCCACACGAGAGCATGTTTTCAGTGCCTCTGTCTCCTCCCGGCGTCTCTGCGATTGTTTTTTCCTTTTCTAGTTTTTTATTTTTAAGGATATGACGCCGTTTTTTTAGATAGGTGTCACATATAGGCTACGCTTGTTAGATTTACTAAAGGTCTTCTGTTGCTGTGAAAGCGCACACAGGAGTACTGTTGTGTCAAGATGCACGTGCCAATTAGGGAGAGTTAAAAAACACACCCAGGGGACAAGGCTGCTGTTGACGTTCTCCCGCGCTGATGAGAAGCCATGTGTCGATCCCCAAGGGAGGCGCAGAAAGGGAGAAGAGAGGATGAAAATAAGAGGGGGTTTGATAAAAAGGTATGAAAGAAGACGGAAAGTGGGGAGTTCCTATACTCAGGTGTAATGTGGCCCTTCCCTGTCACAGTGATTTATGAGGAACAGAAATATTATAATATTCCTGCTGCAAATCAGAGAGAGGGGAGCAAGAGGGGAGGGAGTAAGGAGGTTTAAAATGAGTGTGCGCAAGACAAACAAGTCAGGCAGCGGAGCAAATTATACAAAAGCCCGAACCAGAGAGGGAACTTAATCAAAACAATAAGTGGACACAGTACTGAGAAAACCCCATGCTGTTCCTGATCTACAATCTGCACCGACCTACCACTTCTGTATGCATTTGCAATTTATGTTAAGTCCTTGCGTGTACCTATGCACATGCTTTCTCTAATAAATAAAGCAATAACACACCAGGATGTTTAAATGCATGTGACGCTTACTTTGCTCCCTATTGTGTAAAAGGTGGGAGTCTTCATAATGGATTTTTTGCTGTGATGACTCAACTCAGTGTCCTTTTGCAGTTGAGCGCGAGTCACTATATAGGTCAAGCACAGAATAAAGTTTTCTTCAAATATCTCAGTTTGAGACTTCTCGAATTTGTGAGCGAGAGCTGGAGCTCCTCTCTGTGGGATTTCCTGCTTCAGCAAGTTCAGCCGGTACAATAGGTGCAGGTTCGGTTTACATGCACCAGTGCAGTCGTCTGTACATGTATCCGTTGCTCATTATGTGGCTTTAATTAACCTTATCACAGCACAACATGCACCCAGAGAAAGGGACGACAGCATGAAAAGAGTGATAACCTTGAGAGAAGGTTTCTCTGTGTGACACTCCATGCTTTTCCTCTTTGAAGTATTGCTCTGCGCCCCCTCTCTCACTCCGTTATCACATTCATTCATGCACCAGCACATGTCTGACACACCTCACTCCTGTCCAAACAGACACATACAAGCCAGCCTGTGTTTATGTACTATATAGTTCGCTATAGGGTTGCTTTGTTTGGTGCATTACTCTCGTACATTACGTATGAGCTATGAGTATGCTCCAACACGAGAGTGTGTGCCTGTTCTAGGATTTTATTTAACACGATATATTATAGATTATATTTCAAAAAGAAATATTGGTATCAGTATACACAGTTGGGACTCCGCTACTGATATCAATTAATGAGAATAGCAAGAACCATGAGCTCAATCGATCTATCACTTTGGCAGAGCATTTACATTTTGAGTCTACCTTATTCTATAGCGGTTCCATTTACACTGGCTGCTCTGGGGAATTCTAGTCAGCAGCACCTCTAAACTTTCATTTTGAAAACCTCATCTAAAACTTGTATAAGAGAAATGTAGGTAATGTGATTTCCACTGTGTTTTCTGGGGCTGTTTTGCTTGTTTGCAGAGAGTGAAGGCAAGAGAAGAATCTTCAGTCAGACAAGGGGGGGAAACGGGTTTAGTCGAGCTGCTGAAAAGTTCACCTCTGTGACCCCAGACATTAAACTAATGTGTCACATTAGTCACTGTGTTTTTACAGACATGTCAATATGTTTTGCAATAGATACCCGTGGGTGGCACAGCGCTACCTGAACACAAGCAAAGCAGGGGCTGGGTGAGGGTGTGTGATGTTGAAAGACCTGAGACACCAAATGACCCCAAAAAACATCAGTGACAGTGTGTTTGGGTGCATCAACATGATAGATAGTCTACGATACACGGGAGACATAAAACAAGCAAAAGACATAAAAGGTGATTTGTGATGTGGCAGAGCTTTGTGTGTGCATACCTCTGCTGACTAAAGACATGCAAAGTGAAGCGTTTGTACTGAGGCAGTTTTCATTCTGGACCAGTCGCTGTGCAGAAATGTGACTATTAAAAGTAACTGTACTGCCTGAAAAACATCCGTGGGCTGTATTTGTCTCCTAATTTGCAACAACATATTCTCCCCTCCGTCTGATGCTCTATGTTAAGATTCTCTCTGTAGTTTTGAGGAGCAGAAAGTGGCTCTGCTCTAAATATTCAGGGCAAGGAACCAGTGGCGGCCTCTGGGACCTACAGGACGGACCCAAAGCTTTGGCACTGCACTCACTGTTGCTTCATGGGTGCAACCAAATGTTTGTTTGGGAGGGGGAGACACAAACTTAAGTTTTCCTTAACAAATGGAAATACATTGTGACAAGAAGTCAGATTTTTTTTTGTTCCCACGAAGGAAAACATCATTCCTGTGATGTGATATATAACAAAGATGGAATATTCTGCCAGCAATGTTGTAGAGGGAACATATTATAGAACATTCTTCTATAAAACATTCTCACAATGTTCCATGATAACACAAGAAGAACGTTCTCAAACCAACATTCAAAAAAATGTTTTCAAGATGTTAGTGAGACCTTAGATGACAGAATATTCTTTATAAGACGTTCCTGTACTACAATATATTGACAAACATGGTACATTCCGGCTGCACTGTTCTGAAGACGTTTTGAGGACGTTGTTGAGGGAACACATTATAGATTCTATAAAACATGCTCCACAATAGTACATAACAAAGGAAGAACGTTCTCATGCAACATTCAATTTACAGTGTAACAATGTTATTCCCAAACATTTTTACAACATCTTTAGTTATCCTACCTTGAAGAACAACATTCTGGAAACCAAAATAAAACTTCCCGCTGAAAACATTAGCTGAACTTTGCAGAACTTTCTCAAAATGCTTTTGGAACAAATAAAGTCTAGCTGGGATATTGTCACTTACAGGTCAGCCAATCTGACTCCCACTCAGGTGTGGTTCCTGTGCGATACTTGCGTAACACAACATTAACACACCTCCCATCTCAGCACACACATCACAGCTTATTCAACTGCAAGTACAACATTTACAACACCGCCGCCTGTCATTAGTGATGGATAATAGGTGACGAGGGGGGGAGGAAATACAGGGGCCGCACATCTAATAATAATGGCATGCAAAGTCAGAAAGCTGGGAGATGCGTGGAGTGATGCAGGAGGAGATGAAATGAAAGGGGGCAGAGGGGGGATTAGCTACAGCTATTAGCAGCTTCTAAAGTAATCACACTCATTAGTTGCTATCAGATTGGGTTAGATGGTTATAAAACAAAAGAGAGAGAGACGCTCAGAGCATACTCCAACAACCTACTTTTCTACTTTTCCTTTTCAGCTCATTATAGTGACATGCTGTGTGTCTGTTGAAGCCAGTGTTGGAAGAAGTATTCAAAAATCAAAGCAAAGGTACCACTATGTGTCCAAGTATGGGTCCTTCAATCAAAATACATTGTTATGACAGCAATTTTACTTAGGATTTACCTTTATTAAAATGTGTTTTGCTTTTGACTTCATCTCAACATACAGAATGATGTACTGACTGTTTTTAGATTGAGCTATTGTCAGTTTTCACCTAAAATACGTGTCTAAAGTCGAAACAATACTCACATGTCTGTGTGATAAAAGGTGCTGTGGTTGCTGTAGTTGTTTCTCCTGACTGCCAGCAGGCGATGTCAGCGTCAGTGATGGGGCAACAAAATCCCCGTTTCCTGAAAGAAATGCATTGCAAAGTTTAGCAAAACTGAATTTGAGGCTTCAGCATCCTGAATTTGACCAATCAAATGGGTATCTTTAAAATGTACGAGACATGAGGTATGACATTCCCTGTTGGCCCATGTTAGTCGGTCATTGTATATTTGCTGAGCTACAGGATGGGCACAGTGACACAAAGATCCAGGAATGCTGGGACATGTGTGTCCACAACTTCAGTAGGAACAGTGGGCTGAAGATGAACAAGGAAATATATCAACTGACAGAATGGGTTCTGTTTGGTTTCTCTTTCAAATACGTTTGTCGAAACTTGCGGTTTGTTTAAAATGTGAATCAAGTGAATGCTGATGTTTCTTACTTTGCAGAAAATAGGAATGTTCACTGCATTGTTTATTAATATTTTCTGTATTGTATTCTGGTTCTGTAGGGACAGGAGCGAGAGTCCAGAGCTGCTGCTGCTGCTGCAGGAAGATTTGAAGTGACCGTGCATTATATGACTGCATGCCGAGATGTAGTTGAATTGGTTTTCATGAATAATTTTCACTTTATCCAACAGCGCAGAAAACGTATCGGGACAGGCAATGAGGAAATAAAAAAAAAGGAAGAAACAGGACTAAATTACAGCTGTAGACAGGAAATGTGAGCTTTCAGTTATAAGAATTAAGCATGTATTGTATTTGTTATTAGGAAACACGTTTTTTTTGTAACTCACTGGGAGCATGCCGACCTCGCTGTCTTGATTTCACCTAAGACTAGGTGTTCATATTGACACACTATCAGGATTTATGAGTGATGTTACCAATTTTGTCTGTGATTATAATTCATTAATAAAACAACATTTTATGAGAAGAGGTAGCACTAGGTAGAAATGTAATAAATGACACAACATTAAGGACTTACAGTATGCACATCATACAGTGACAGACAGATAGATAAAAATGATGTTAAAAACAGTGGAATACTGTGACGTTCAAAAACTGTAAAGAGCAGCCAAAATATCAACAATATCTGTAAATAATGATATAAAAAAAACTATATAGATTTTTTGCTGATTTAAACACAGTAAAAGAAAAGTAAAAAGTAATAAAAGTGTCATTTTATTGTCACATGTAAATTAAGAAATTATTATTTGGGTTATTCCATCTCAAATCATCAGGGGCCTTCTGTTTGACCATCTCGGATTTGCTTGAAACTTTATATAAACTATGGATATTTAAAATGGTATCTGTGAAATTTTAGATGGATATATCAAATACTATTATTATTTTTTTAATATTTATTTTTGGTCTTTATTGGATAGGGTCAGAAACGGGAGAGAGTGGGGAAGGACATGCAGTAAACATCCGAGGTCGGAATCAAACCGGGGACAGCCGCTACGCTTCTGTACTTGGGTCACACGACATAACCATTAGGCTATCGGGGCACCCCCAAATACTTTGCAAGATTAAGGGCCGATCCACACAAAGACAAGCCCAGGCCTAAACGCACAAATAGTTCATCAAACCTGTGTATCATCCACACGAAGCCGGTGTTTTGGGGGTCTGAAAACTATCATTTCTGAACCTAGGTCCCAGAGTGCAAAGATCTCAAAATGCCGTTTACGTGGCACCATTGTTACGGCCTTTCTGCTCTTTTTCTGACACGCTTGTGTCATAGCTCCACCTCTCGATAAATGCGCATGCGCCAAACTCAGAAAATGACAACAACAATCTTTTATGTTTTTTACACAGTTGGAGTTTACATTTTATGATTTTCTTGAAAAATCCAGAATTTTTTGTTCAGCACATGTGATGTCACCCAATCCAAATTTTGACCAGAATTTTTATATATATTTTTTAAGTGCAGCTAATCATGTCTCCCTCACATAATTTCTCCTCTACATGAAGAAATTCTACATAAAAATGTGGCCATTTTTTTTCCCTCTTTCACCCAGTGTTACTCTCATTAGCATAGTACTTACGTGTTTTCATAAATAACCTCAGAGCACTCATGCTTCACACGGTGAATTAATGTTTTCAGTATGACATAGTTTTTGAGCTGTGACTGTTTGAGAGGGTAAATCCTAGTGTCTGCCGTCTGCACCCAAACTCTGTGTTTGGCTGGAGTCCCTTTTTCTCAGTTTAGTAAATCAAATATGGCTGCCTCTATTGACTACGTATAATGTTATAGTGTGCTCCATCAGCAGGATATTTTGAACAGCAGCTCTAATGCAAATCAACACAGTTGTTACTAATGATATTAACAAAGCCTTGATACATGTTCTAATATGTCCCACACCTATATCCATAAGCCATAGCCTGTTTAGTAGCACCATATCTGTTGGGTTAAACTTCTAAATAAGAGTCTCTCCCAGGTAACAGTAGTTTAAGGATCTACAGCAGCTACATGTTGTTATTGTTGTTGTTGTTTTTTAAAAAAAGGAACAAGACTCAACAAGATTAAAGAAAGGTAATTCACATATGTGGGCTTTTCAAAGAAGAAGCTCCTAATTATCTGAAAAAAGTTAACTGGATGCATCGAGGTACACTAAACTATCAAAATAAAATTCTAAAATGTTACAAAAGGCTTACCAGGGAAATATGTGGGCTTTTCAAAATAAAATGTACTCATATAAATTATACCTTAGGCATAAATACAGAAATGTGAACTTTGGATAAATTAACCATCAATTTCTTGTTTTTATTTTTATTTTGTTGACATATTACAGTCCAAGTTTTTTTTTTTACAGAGGGGATTTTGGATATCTGCTTTATCACTCCATAAATCAAAAAATACTGTCAGCAGCCAGAATTAAACATTTTCGCCAAGTTTTTTGGAATAAAATGTTCCATAAATCATCTGTAAATCTGCACAAATATTACTAACTATAAACAGGCGCAAAACTTGAAAATTTGAAGGATTTCTGGATAACTAATTTTGAGAAATCTAACTTTAAACATATGTTTTAATTTTGACAAACCTACATGTGAACACATGAATGACACAAAAACATTGTTCAAGCAGGCAGCAGCATCAGGCAACAGCATCAGGCAACGCAACGACAAAACAAAAGAGCAGCACGATTTCATTCTTACCTTCATTGGGACCGACATGGACTCCGTCTCCTTGTTCACCCAGCTGAGCTAAAAAACACCTACAAAGAAATCAGTTACGTTACATAAACATGACATATAGGGACAGGAAAGTTTTGCATTTGTAAACTTCCACAATCAAAGACATCAAACTACAAACTGCATCAAACTGTGAGGCTGAATGTGAAGCATTTTTCGGCACTTCTGAAGCAGATTAACAGAAGTGTAGAAGTAAAGAAGCGAAGCAAGGATGTTTGAACATCAAACTCAAAGAGAGTCTGATCATTTTTTATACATTATGCAATCTATAGCTCCTTATTATACATACTGACCTTGTTTCATGAGAGCTGCGCTGTAAACATGTACAGTTGCTCCAGTGAGTTTTGTCTGATGAATAAAGAAGATTGATTTAGAAACATTTAGAAACTCAAAGACATCAACCTACAATTTCACAAATATCTTTAAAAATCCATAT
>OMNN01056227.1:4964-25528 GCA_900302755.1 Chromis chromis
CTTTTTGTAATCAAAATAAGAAAAAATGTCCACCTGGTCTTTTTTTCTTATTTTGATTACAAAAAGGTAGGAAAATTATTTACTGCCTATTATAAGAGTTACGGTAATTTTACGGTAATTTCATGCAGCAGATTCCTGGGGGGGGGGCACGGATGAAATTACCGTAATGACCATAATGACAGTGTTTTTGCGCTTTACAGCCAATATGGTGTCATTACGGTAATTTTACGGTAATTTCATTCAGCAGATTCCTGGGGGGGCACGAATGAAATTACCGTAATGACACTATATTGGCTGTAAAGCACAACGCCTCAGCTTCAGAAACCGTTTGATTTTTTTCTGATAGCACAAACGGTGACATATTTACAGTATTCCAAAGTGTACTTGCCCAAACGTATCGCCAATGATGCATTAGGACTTAAAGAGTTAACTCTGCAACAAAGCAAAAATGCGGAAAAACATCTTTTAGAAGATAAGATTGGATTCTATCACTGATCACTGTTGTTCTCATAGTTTATGCAATGTGTCACATATTTATGTTTTACAGCGTCATGATGAGTGTGCAAACCAAGAGCCAACAGAATGTACCTGTGGGCCGCTCAGAGACCATATCCTGCCTCCGTGGGCAATATATCCTGTTATAAAGGTACAGAATTATCCTCAGGCACATCTCAGGTGCATGTACAGTACAAACAGTGCCTGTCACACCAACGCAGAAGATAACATCAGCCCAGATCTGTTTCTTGTTGTTGGTAGAGCCTTCTCACCTGTGTGGTATTTTAACAGGTACAGTGTGTAGATGTTTTTTTTTTCCTGGCCTCAAAAGGCAAGAAAAACTGTTAGATTTTGTCTGGTTTATTTACTCCGTACCTTAGCGACTGTGGTTCAGGTGGTAGAGTCGGTTGTCCACTAATTGCAAGGCGACTTGATTCCTTCCAAGTGCAGGACCTTGGAAGTCCTTGGAAGAGACACTGAAGCTGCTCTCAGTGGCCAGCGAGCAGCCTGCATAGCAGCTCCACCATCACTGGTGTGTGAATGTGTGTGTGAATGGGAAAGAATTTGTAAAGCATTTTGAATACTGCAAAGTTAGAAAAGCACTTATAAGTGCAGACTATTTATCATTACTTTGTTTTTCTACCTAAAGGAGAGACCAAATAGTGTAAAAAACGGCTGCTCAACAGATGACAGTGAGCTCAATACTACTCCTGATGGACAAGTGCTTCAGGTGAAAGGCTATAATTAATGCTGAATAATAACTTCTTGACAGCCAGTAGTATGTATATTATGTTTTAGATTTTCTTAGTATAATAACTGATACCATTTGTATATCAACAGATCGTCCCTGTGCCAAACACCCATCCTCTTCTAGTGTTTGTCAACCCTAAAAGTGGTGGCAAGCAGGGAGAAAGGTGAGCCAAACAAAATATTTTCATGACAAAAAAGATTCACTTCCATACACATTGCTTAGCCATGAATTGTGTTTTTCAGAGTCCTGCGTAAATTTCAGTATTTACTGAATCCACGGCAGGTATACAACCTTTCAAATGGTGGCCCTGGACCAGGGTAAGTGATTGGTACAACAGAATATATCCAGCATTACTGTAAAATGTATGTTAAATTATGTAGATTTACATTATTTCTAACCACATTTTAGTGAATACTTCTCTGTTTAATGACTTGCTGTTATACTTCTTGTCATCATCTCTCTTTCAGACTGAGTTTCTTCAGAAGTCTGCAGGACTTCAGAATCTTGGTGTGTGGTGGCGACGGCACAGTCGGATGGATTCTAGACGCAATAGGTGAGACTATTGAACCAGCTCTATTACAAACACATGTGGAAGTCATTGTGAAACACTTCCTTTTTCTTACCGCTTTTCATGCGATCAGACAAAGCCAATCTGCTGGTACGGCCACCTGTTGCTGTGCTTCCTCTGGGCACCGGAAATGACCTTGCACGATGTCTGCGTTGGGGAGGAGGTGAGAAATTAATGAGAGTCAGTGCGTTGCCTTATTATGAAAGTAATTAAATAATTGTGCTTTTCCAAATTGCTTTATTTTGTATTTGTGCAAATGAAGGCCCTCAGTCATGTGGATGTTCTCTTCATCTTTTGCAGGATATGATGGTGAAGATCTGAGTCGTATTCTTAAAGACATTGAGGGGAGCTCTCAGGTGCAGATGGACCGCTGGAGTGTGCAGGTTATCACAGATGAGAGTCAGGAGAAAGGCGACCCAGTGCCATATGAAATCATCAACAACTACTTCTCTATTGGAGTTGTGAGTTTCACAGAAATATGACACACAGGATAAAGTACTTTGTTTTCGGTTTGGGGGTTTTGGATCATTGCTGCATTGTGCTGTGTTGACAGGATGCCTCCATTGCCCACCGGTTTCACACGATGAGAGAGAAACATCCCCAGAAATTCAACAGCAGGTATTCTCGTTTGTTAGAACATTTCTAGGGCACTTCATCATGAACTGGAGACAAAGCACACACAAAAAAAATCCCACTAAAATGAATCAAATACAACACTGTTTGAAAATCATACCTCTAACAGATACACAGTTTAACAACAAAACAGAGCTGTTTCAATTTTCTGTTTTACTTCTATGTTTTCCTGTTTCGCAGTTACAGTTTTTTTTTCAGCTGAATATCAATGAATGCAAGCGGTGACAGCAGATGTCTGTGGCAGCAAGTGTTGCTCTTGACTCCTGCTCCTTCTAAAGAGCTGCGTGTGCTAAAAGGAGAAAATGTTCTGTGAGAGCGAAATATCACTTAATCCTGAAAGAAACACTTTTTTTTTTTTATAACGGCAGAATGAAGAACAAGCTGTGGTATTTCGAATTTGCCACTTCAGAAACCATCTCTGCTTCCTGCAAGAAACTGAGCGAAAGCTTAACAATCGAGGTGAGAGGAATGCACCAGCAGTACTGGCGTTGCAGATGTGCATTTTGTCTCTTATGCTTGCAGTTTTAAATACAAAACTGTCTGTGTGGTCTTCTGTACCTTCTCCCAGTGCTGTGGTACCGCACTTGATCTCAGTGCCGTGTCTCTTGAGGGAGTTGCTGTCCTGAACATTCCCAGCATGCACGGTGGCTCCAACCTATGGGGTGAGACCAAAAAAGTGGACACTAAGGGACTGACGAGTCAGGAGGAGCCTGAGGTGATCATCAACCCAGAAGTCCTGAAAGTGACTTCCCAAGGTATTTTGAAAATTCCCCTCAGCTAATTGTTTATGTAAAAAACAAAATCCAGATTTCAAGCTGCAGCCGGCAATTAAATATGAATTAAACATGTTAAAATATGCAGCAAAACCAAACCAAATACAAAAGTGCTACATGATGTCTATATTTTGAACCATGTTTTATTGGGCTGCATTTGCTACATAGGTGTTGTCAAAGTCGTGAAGGTGTTTTCTTCATTTGCTATTATTTTATTTATATTGCAGGCGTTTCCCTAAAAGTAGAGTCAGTGACACTAATCCAGTATATTGTTTGACAAATTCAGTGAATGTCTTCTCGCTGCCCGCTAGCTATTTGTTCTGTGTGCTCTGAAAAAAGCAGGTGTTTGTACACAGCCCTGGCTCTGAAAATGGAAAACAAACCAATACACACAACACTGTTCCATTGTGTCCTGTGCACATTTGGCTCATGCTCACTACAGGGGGAAATGGAGGAGGAGGGGAGATGGGAGGAAGAAGGGCAGGGGGAGTTTAAGGGATAATAAATGTGTAAATGTGCTTAAAAACCAATAAACCTCCACCAGAATCACAGACTCCACCTTTAAGTGGCCATGTTTTACACTGTCAGTGGCACTACTACACAGAGCTTAAAGGAGAGTAAATACTGGACTTAAATTCAACAAGTGGAAACAAATGAATGTTAATGTTGCTCATGTGTCCTGGATGTGTAAATAGGCAACTGTTTAACCAGTTAAAGGAGGAGTGTGTGGGATTAAGTGTGTTCTATCAGTGGCATCGCAGTTTGCAACCATATGAATACCTCTCCTCGCATTCCCCGTCAAAGTATGTAAGAGAATCTATGGTGGCTGCGAAAAACATGACAAAGCCAGAGTTTGGTTTGTCTGTGGCGGGCTGCTCTAGAGACGCGGCGCTGTAATATGCTGGACTCGTGGAAGAGGACTCACCCCCTTTGTAGCTATAAAGGACTCTATTCTATAGCTATAAAGGAAGCGAAAACGCGATTCTTATTTTCAAGTGATCACACACTCGTACTCTTTCTGATATTTTATTCAGCCATTATTAAATGGACTCATGAGCATATGAAGATCAGAGAGCTCCACAGTAAAGAGCAATACAATACAACACTTTTTATACTTGCTAGTTAAAAGTCCAAGGGAGGACAAGTGCCCACACCTCTTCAGTGTAGTTAGGCTCAATCTCGTGAATTCTTATCTTTCTCGTGACTGAACAAACAGTTTGAAGTCACCTTGGACTTGGAAAGAAGAGAGAATGTT
The DNA here is from genome assembly GCA_900302755.1 of Chromis chromis. Taxonomy (NCBI): domain Eukaryota; kingdom Metazoa; phylum Chordata; class Actinopteri; family Pomacentridae; genus Chromis; species Chromis chromis. The sequence continues at coordinate 9,440 of OMNN01056227.1, forward strand.
CACATATTCATACCAACGTGCATAGTCATGGTATTTTTCAACAAAGACCCCAGTAAACCCAGCGCACTCATCCTTTAATGCAGTGTTACGAGGGTAAATTGCACGTATCATTAATGAAACTTGCACCCTTGTGTTGAAGCGTTTGATTTGGATGTGCTGTAAATGTGCAGTTACGTTTTTTATGGCCACTGGAGGGCAGAAGAAACTAGCTGTAAACAATTTCCCAGCTAACATTTAGCTAGCCATTTTACAAATCCAGCTCCCAGACGGGGTCATCCCTATGTTCCCCAGGTCCTTTTATTTAAAAAGGGTCCTATGTTCTCCCATCGTTTTTCTAAAAAACGGTCCTATGTTCCCCCCGAGTCCTATGTTCCCCTTTTTTCCTAAAAAGGGTCCTATGTTCCCCTTTTTTCCTAAAAAGGGTCCTATGTTCCCCGCTTTGTAGGACCCTTTTGGGGAAAAGTGGGGAACATAGGACCCTTATTTAGAAAAAGGGTCCTTTGTTCCCCGGTCACATACAAAACGGGGAACATAGGACCCGGGGAACATAGGTTCGCTCCCTCACAGACGACTCATTTGGAGTTGTGTTTGTAACCACGTGATGATCAAAGTCCAGTGTCGAGTCTTTCAGCTCTGATTTTGGTCCCATGAGGAAAATATTTAATTGCGCGATGCGCCGCTGTGTTCACTAGCTAGTTGCAAAAACTAACTTTTTTTTTATAGTGTTCAGTCAGTTTGTCAGTGATCATTTTACTGAAAACAGCTGCTGGAAGCCACATTTACATACAAGTGATCCTTCCTAATAAGCCACAGTAGACATGTGACCCCTTGGTAATATAAAAATATTGATCATATTCAGCTCAAGCTACATAACAAACTTTGAACTGTTCACATGTAGTTTCAGTATAGATATAAATGTATCCAGGAATGTCGGTACATAACGTGTCCAGGTTATTCACAGTATAACTTTAATGTATTCCCTCTGTGATGTAGAATAACTATGACTGACATCAGGTTTTGTCTCAGACTGATCGGTGTTCCCTCTGTGCGCTGCTGCTTCAGTATGTCTCTGTGTTCTTGTCAGATCTCAGCGACCGTCGATTAGAGGTGGTCGGCCTCGAAGGAGCCATGGAGATGGGACAGATTTACACAGGCCTCAAGAGCGCAGTGCGGCTCGCAAAGACTTCACAGATCACCATAAGGTGAGAAACAGCCACAAGACATGTTGAGACGCGACAAACTGGAGCTCTGAGTGTTGACAATGGCAACGGCTTGTAGTTGAGTTCACTTGGGGATAATCGTCAGCTGAGTGTTTGCATAAGATCGTACATTTGCATTTACCTTTTGGTATTTTAATTGCACCTGAGAGTCACTGATATTGTTGCCTGTTGTTGATGCCTTTCTACTTTGCATCCAGGACAAAGAAAGCATTACCAATGCAGATCGATGGGGAGCCGTGGATGCAGCCTCCCTGCACGGTAAATACTGCACACACCCACAGAGAGACACCATGGCTGCTTTACAATTAAACCTACTATTCCTACTAACAGTGAAATTAGTGAGATTGTTTGGTTTGATCACCCTGTAACTCACTGGACATTTTTGCATTTCATATCTCCTTTTCAGATTCACATCACACACAAGAATCAAGCCAGTATGTTGATGGCTCCTCAGGCCAAATCATCTGGTTTTTTCAACTACAAATAAACCCGACTGACTAAATGCACGTGTTTGCTGTATATAGAGGACTGACACTTTTTATATATATATATATATATAAAATCAGTTTGAATGTGTATGTTGTATAATAATCATATTGTAACAGTCAAAGTAAGCGTAACTGTCTCAAAGGTTGTAACACATAACCGAAGCATGGCATGATACCAATACAAACTTTATGGTAGGATATATTTGCATTGTGGCAAAAATGACCAAATTTTCCTTAGTGTTTTTATCAATACTCAACACTCTCGCTATCTCAGTGCTTCTTAGCAGCTCTATAGGAACTTAAAGTAAGGTTAAAGTAAAGTTAATATCATTCTAACAGAAGACTATTCAGCTTAATGTGCCTTTTACGATCTGTTCTCTATGGTTATGGCTTAGGTAGATGACATACAGGGCACCGTGTAGACATGCACTTTGAGCATAGACCATGTAGTATTGCTATGTATATTTTGTGGCTGTAAAGATGCTCTGAAAGCCAGATATATGTTTATGTGAATTTGGAACCGAAAGTGAAGGAAAGACAAGACTACATTTCAGACAGAAGTTGTGTTTCTTTTTTTTAAAATAATTTCAGAAGATACTTGAAGGTGTTTTAGGGAACAGTTAAGGGACAATTATTGCCAATAGGGCTGCAGCTGTCGGCCTGCTGTTTCTGTGTGTGTGTGTGTGAGCGAGCGTGTGTGTGTGTGTGTGTGTGTGGGCAGAAGCTTTGCTGAGGGCGTAAATCTGAGATGTGTTCACTTCTGACTTATAATTTGTTAATTTGTGATGAGTTGGATTTGATGTCGTCGCTTCAGACGAGTTTAAATGTATGTAGTTATTTAAATATCTATGAGTCATATCGTTTCAATATATCTGGAGGATGTTATGATGTAATATGTCTGAAATTACTCACGATTTTAATAAATCACCTGGGCTTCAGTTTTTGTTTTACTTTTTTTTTTTAACACATTATGTACAGCATTAGGGGCATTGGTGGCCTGGTGGTTTGTGAAGCGAACTTGTAACCTGTGGGTCGCGGGTTCCAGCCCCCAGACTGGCAAGAGGTTGAGGTGGGAACGTGAGAGCGACCGCTTGTCCCAGTCACCACCACTGTGGGCCCTTGAGCAAGACCCTTAACCCCTGACTGCTCCCCGGGCACTGCACCGCGGCAGCCCACTGCTCCTAGTATGTATAGTTAAGGTTAACTTTGAATAGGATGGGTCAATGCAGAAAAGGAATTTCCCCAAGGAGATCAATAAAGGTTAGATTATTATTAGTAGTAGTTGTAGATAATCTTTCTACCACAGGGGGGCGTCATTGACTTCTTAGTCTGGGGCCACAGATGGCTGCAACATGATCTGGTCCACTGACTCAAAATAATTGTCGCTGCTCCTCTGTTAGATTTTATTTTATTTTACAACTCAATCTGTTTGTTGTCAAAGAGCAGGTAGAATCTCTATAAGACATCGCCCTGGAGAATATATCTGAGGAACTAAAAACTAAAAACTAAAGCTGGAGGTCGGTCTGCGAGAAACAGATGCTGCCTTCAATTGCCGTCGGACATATCACGACTCCTGACTTTAGTATATGTGGAAACTTTTGCCAGCAGCTGAGAGGATTTACACAACTGTCTGAATATTGCAGAACTTAGGTCACCAACGAATTATGTAAGAACTCAGGCCTTACCAGTCATACATTAGCACATGGAAAAATACTGTATTTTGAATAATTATGTCTGAAAGATCTAATAATATACTGAATTATTAAATCACATCTCTTTTACTGGAAGCATCCAGAGTCTATAAAGAAGTAAGTACTGAAGACAGCTTGTAACTGTCTATGCGTTATTCTGCGCTGTGAAGGTCAAACATTTAAGTGAAATAACACAAAGCAAAAGCAGTTTAAACTTCAAATCCACGGTGTAATTAGAAGGTAAAATCATCAGCTAAATATAGGATTGATTGTGGCCCCCAAGTTGACTTTATATCTTTAATAATCAGAATAAATAAACAGAACTTAAATCCCTTTTGGATGCAGGAAAGTCATCATAATCACAAATAGATAGATAGATAGATAGATAGATAGATAGATAGATAGATAGATACTTTATTCATCTCCTTGGGGAAATTCAAGAGTGCAATTTGGTCCTTAAAATGTCAGAAAAAGGTAAATAAAATGTCCCTAAATTGCCAAAATATTCAGTTTGTACTGATAAAACAAATTAAAAATCTCACATGAGACATTTTTGCTTGGGAAAAAATGTCAAAACCCACTAATCATTGATCAAAATAGAAGTAAACCTGATTTATTTTCTGTCACAGCTAATCAAATAATCGACTAATCGTTTCAACTCTGCACTGATCACATCTTTCATTTTGCTGTCAGACATCAAGGTAAATTTAAACCATCCATGTTGCTCTTTACAGATTTTCCTTTTCTTGTAAAACACTTGTAGCCTCTCGTTTTCTGCCGTCTAACCGTGAAACAGAAAGTTCCGAGGTGCGCTTGAAGGCACCGCAGAGGATGCACGTCAACACGTCTATTGGCTCATTTGTGTCCTTCACAACAAAGTCTCCGCCTCCAGCCTATTGAGAGGAAACTCTCGCCGGAGAAGCTGTATTATTTGGCTCCACGTTGAACTCGGTCAGCATCTCTCCGTGCTGGAGGACAACAAGGCTCTCTGTACTTTTTCTCTCAACTCTGAGCAACCATGACGTTCAGGAGGCTGAAGAAGGTGAACTCCAGCGGGCCGGACAGTGGACCCGCATCCCAGGACCACGACATTTATTTCCCTTCGTCTAAGTCGGACAGCTGCAGGACTGTGGACTTACCGAGCAACTCCTCGGAGGTTTACAACTACAAGACTCTGGCTTACTCTGGAGGGACGCTGCCTAGAAACTTTAAGAAGGTAAGAAGCTCCCTCTATCATCCCTTTACGAGCTGAATGTACCTGCGAGTGAGATTTTATTTATTATTTAAAACTTCTGTCCTCATTCACTGGAGTTTTTCTTTGTTTATGTCTGTAAAAATGACAAAAAATAATAATATTAAAGCTATTTACTAAATTTAAAGTTCATACTGTATCAGCCTTAAAGTAGTTTAACTCACTTATTCACTAATTTTCGTGTTTATGTCACAATAAGAGCCTTTCAACCCTTTGACTGTCCATCAGAGTGTCCAGTGTGAGGCAATTCAGTGTAAAACTTCTGTCCTCATTCATAGGAGTTTTTCTTTGTTTATGTCTGTAAAAATGACCAAAAATAATCATATTAAAGCTATTTACCAAATTTAAAGTTCACACTGTATCAACCTTGAAGTAGTTTAACTCACTTATTCACTATTTTTTGTGTTTATTTCACAATAAGAGCCTTTCTAAACTCCATCAGAGTGTCCAGTGTGAGGCAGTTCAGTGTAAAACTTGTGCTGGAAGTTGCTCACAGTTTATCTACAGAGGGCATCTCACTGAGAGCCAACAGTAGCACATCCAGGGGCAAGTGTGGACCACCCAGACACTGAGTCTGATGTGTGTTGTGTCAGGTATATCCAGCTCCTTACACCTAAATTTATTGCTTTAATTGAAAAAACAAACGGCAGCCAGACTCGTTTTCATAGAGGGATGGTGAACTGTTGATATAATACAGATTTCTACTTGAAAATGTGGGGTTATTATCGAACCACTGCAGACTTGTGTGTACATGTAGCTGTCTGACGGCTTTACCACAAAATAAAACACCTATTTGAACAGTAAAATTTCCATTACAAAGTCCACATGGGGTGCTCATATATTCAAAATTATTTAAATCAGGTGGACTACCGAGCTCACTGTGCTGAAAACTGTCCACACAGAACAACTACTGTTCTCACTCTGTATGTTGTCTTTAGTTTAAAACAACATCCCACATGTGAAGAACAGTTTCCAGGGTCAAGAACGGCATCATCTTGTTGCTGCCTATATGGCTCAAAAGTCATCCAACTCTTTCTATAAAGCTCATTTGATCCATTTTTAATAGCTTTATTTCCTTTGGAGCCTCTGACACTAGTGGACGTCCCACTTTGGAAGCTGCTCCCAAACACACATGTGTAACAGTGAGCTGTGAAGTGACGCACACTCATCCACAAACCCACGCTAGAGCAGCTACAGTGAGGGGCTACAACACTGCATTGTGCAGCCACAGGGTCCTGCTCAGGCCTCCCCCCCATCAGGCTCTGTGGGTATTTGGGAATAAATGCACTCATTGAGACCGGCGCGGGACAATTCTGTAAGTGTTGGGACATAAAGAAAGCAACATTTTACTACCCAGAGAGACTGTGGCCACAAAGCAGCCTTTCATAGGAGCAACATTTGAAAATGATTGAGTTGGAACAGAGGTGGAGTGATTTAGGTGATTTTTAGTGGCGCTTTCTGAACAGATACCTTCCTTATTTGCACAGTCAGCTTGGGCAGGGACCTGACCTGCTGCTGACTGGTTCAGCTCTCAATGCAGTTATTGTGGCCCTGTGCTCACCACCGTGTCTTATTTGTTTCTTTCAATAGACTGGAGTTTGTGTAACCTGCTTTCAAATGATCAGAATATTCAGACAGGTCAGGAGTTTGAGTGCCTGGAGGCCGATTCGAGTTTAGTTGCAGATATTTTTTCTGGTGTTGTGACTGCTGGTAGTAAACAAAGAGCAGACAGACACGCATTTCTGGTTTCAGTGCTAATATTTCCATAGCGGCGTAATGATTCAGTGGTTTAAAAATACAAACACACAGCATGGCACGCGCTGCTTAAGACCTGATGGACCTGTTGATGCTCTGATGTGTACAGTGGGTGTGTTTAAGAAGAGTTGGGGGGAAACCCTCTTGAGTAATGTCACACCTCACGCAGGTGTCTGACACGCTTCATGTCTTGTTTCGTTTTCTCCTGGCAGGGCGCCGGGCTGCAGAAGTGGAAACCCCTGACGCAGACGCCAGAACCACAAAGGTACAGTCTCTCTCACCACTAACCCTGGACTTTCTCTTCTTTTTCTCCCTCCACATGTTTTCACATCTTCCTCCTAAAACTTAGAAGCCACATCTCGGAGTGAACGTCCCCCCATTCAAACACTGATCTTTTGTGACGGCAGCCATTGTTATGTATGATATTCTTGAGGGCTGTCATGAATTTTCATGTGTTTAGCTGCTTCTGCTTGAGACGTCTCGTATTGACGTCCTGCGGTCCAACAGACTGTTGTACTGTATGTCTATCTGTGACGTCCACATGCTGCTGCTGGAGACAGAAGAAGTCCTGTGCTGCCAGCGGAGATATCTCGTTATGCAATTTAGATAAGGATGCACATGAATCCAGGCATTAACCCCTTGTTGACTTCCAACCGTCCGGGTCTTCCATTTAGCATATTTATAAACAGAGAGTTATGCTGATCATTATCATTAGCCTATATGCTAACAGATTGGCTGTAAAATCCCATATTTACTACACTGCTGTGGTTGGGACTACAACGACTACAAGTTTGAAAATAAAAGAAAACAAATATGTGATTGTGGGTAATGGAGGCACAAGGTCTTTTTTAATTTAAGATTTATTTTTGGCCTTTTCATGCCTTTATTAGAGAGGACAGGACAGTGGATAGAGTTAGAAATGGGAGAGAGTGGAGAAGGACATGCGGTAAATTATGGGCCTTGTGGATGCCCGATCCCGTCAGATCTCAGAAGCTAAGCGAGGTAGAGCCTGGTCAGTACCTGGATGGGAGACCGTGAGGGAACACCAGGAAGCCTGGGTGAATGCAGTGTGAGAGTGAGTGGTTGGTGGTGGTCAGAGGGGCCAATGGGGCAGATTGGCAGCCTCGTTTCCGTGGTTACATACGTAGTTTACCACCATTGAGTATGGAGTGAATGAATAATGCAATGTAAAGCATCTTTGAGTGTCCAGAAAAGCACTATATAAAACCAATGCATTATTATTATTATTTTAAATGGCCGAGGTCGGACTCGAACCCGGCACAGCCGCTACTCCTCTGCACGTGGGTCACGCGACATAACCGCTAGGCTATCGGGGCACCCATGCACAAGGTTTTGACAAAGAAAAAGAATGTATTGGAAAGAAAAGGCGACGTCTGTGCATCAGCAAGCAGTGAAAAATGCTTCTTGCTTTAACTTAGAGCCGAGGACAGCATCTCCTAATGTCCTGTTTTGTCCAGCCAACACTACAAAACCCCCAAAATACTCAATTTACATGATATAAAACACCAAAACTAGAAATATGACACATTTGAGAGGCTGTTGGCTGAAAGTTTTTGGCTTGAAAAGTGACTAATCAGTTATTCAAAGAGTTTCTTGGTCTATTTGTTGATTAATTATTACCGTGTTTTATTAATTACCTGCCTCCTTACGACTCTACCAAGAAAAACAGTGATTTGTACTTGTACTGGATTCATTTATTATCACAACAGTTGCCGATTAATTGCTAATTTATCCACTCAGACAGCCAGTTGCTCAAATAAACGAAGCTGTAATGACTGCACTGTACACAGAAAGGGTAAAACTGACAATGTCTTTCTTCTTTTAGGAAGGTGGTGGTCCTGGAGAAGAAGGAGGAGGAGACCTTTGGTTTTGAGATCCAGGTAAGAAGATTAACAGCGATATAAGCAGGGAGGGGGGGTTTCTGAAGTGCCTTTTAATAGGATTTCCACAATCGGCCACATCTCTGTCAGCAGATGATGAAATTTAAGTGACTGAAACATGCACATCTTGTCCTGCATCTGTTAATCCGAGCAGATAAAAGGCCACGCATCAGTCGAATACCTCGTTGATGTTAATCTCGTGACCGGAGAGGAGAGGAGATGGTTTTATGTATTTTTTTTCCCCCTCAGCGTCTGTATTTTAAGCCTCATGGTTTACTCACACGCTTCTCATATAATACCTGCTCTACTCTCCGAAGCTCTGCATGCTTTGACCTCAGCGTCTGTCTCTCGCCCCGAAGCGTTCGTCTCACAGTATCGGCTCTGTTGCTCAGACCCCATTCTTTAAATAGTTTGCTGAAATGATTAAAGCGTGTGAGCGTAACGTAGATATTACACGCTCAGTCGAAGTTTCTGCGAGTGAAGTGCTTCTTCTGAGGAGAAACGCATATTGTTCTATTTACGGTTTCGTTGGGGCTCCCGCCCTTCCTGCCTGCTGTGGCCTGACGGACGTGAGATCACGAGGACCGGTCTGATGGTCAGCAGAGAAGGAGAGGGATGGAGTCTTGTGTTTCCTGGTAGCTTTCCTCTCTCTGTATCTGCTCTGTGAACACGGATGTGGCGCCGAGAATCCAGCATGTAAATGTGATATTTGCATTTTGACAATATTTGCATGGGTATATGTTTAACTTTTAGACACAGACTCATGCAAATGTCCAAAAGCTGGATCCAATGTTTTAGCAGGAACACAGATGGGCAGCTTGATAACTTGTGCCAGTTTTAAGACTAATACTCCTTCAGCAGCGACATCACGTTGACTGACTGATGTCTGAATGACAAGGGGAAGTCTATCTGTGGCGTGCAGCGCTCTGACCTTCTGCAGAGACAATGTGGTTGACTGAAACAAGGAAGAGCATGCAAATATATGTGGAAGTAACCAAACACTGTCACCAGGACAACACAATGTTTTCTGACGGTTGAAGAGCCGCTCAGATTCAGATTAATATCCTGCTGTCAAAGTGATACTGGGTGGGGAGGGGGAAATCTAAATATAAGGCCTGTAACTAATTAATAGATTAGATGTTGGATCTATAAAACATCAGAAAGGGGTGAAAAATGTCTTGTGGTTTTGTCTACAACCTAAAGGAGGAAAGAAACCATGAGATATTCACATTTAAGAAGCAGTAATTTGTAAGTTTAACGTTATATTCTTTAAAAATTACTACAAACAACTGACAACTAATCAAGCAGCTCTGAAATGAATAAGTCTTGTTGTAGAGGCACTTATAAGCATCACATCTATAATAGAACTGAAATGATAAACTGACTATTTTTGATAAGTGAATTGTCCCTTTTAACGAATTGACAGCTCGTCTCTGGTTTCAGGAGAGAATTTGCTGCTTTTCTGTGGGTTTTTCTGCTGTTTAGCCAAAACTGAGACATGTGACGAGGAAAAAAAATGTTATTTTTGCTCCTCATCTTCATCCACAAAGTAACTTGTAGCCAAAGCTTTCGGTTCTAGTGTGGTCGGATGTTTTCCTTTGAAATATGGTGGAGTAGCAGGAGAAAGTGAAATGAAAATACTGAAGCAGAGGAGTGGCATGATAGTTGAGTGGTTCTTCTTCTCCTTTCATCTGCTTCCATCTAACCATATCCTCTGCATCCTCTTCTCTCACACCAACTAGCTTCATGTCCTCTTTCGCTACAGCCACAAATCTCCTCTTTGGTCTTCCTCTAGTCCTCCTGCCTGGCAATTTCCAACCCTTCTACCCTCCTCAGCCTGGCCTCTCTGGCTTTATCTCCAAAACATCTAACATGCGCTGCCCCTCTGATGTACTCATTCCTGATCCTATCCTCCTGTCTTCTCCTCGGTGCCCCTGTCTCCAAATCATACAACATGGCTGGTCTCTTGCTGATACTCTTTTATCACACTTGACACTTTCTTCCCCCCTCTCCAACCTGCTTGCACGCACTTCTTCACCTCTTTTCCACTTTCTCCGTTGCAAATATGCAAATCAACTCAGTGGAGCGGTTCAGGCACCTAAAACACGGGGGCAGTCCCTTCTTTGATTCCTAAACCTTTAATGAATGTCATTCTGTGTCTCTCTACACAGCTCGAATCGAAACACAATGCATCAAAATGCCAAAAGAGTAATATCCCAATGTAGAGTGGTTAATTGCAGCAGACCGTATGAAGTTATTTCCAACATTTTCAGCATTTATTAGGCTGCCCTGCTGCTTATGTAAGGGCAGTTTTCAGATTCACTTCAACAAAGTCCACCTGTGGTTTCAGTTTTCTCAGATAGGAACAGAAAAAACGTCCCTGTTGACTTGTTTGCGTCACATCTCTGCAGCTTCAGTGATAAGATCTTCTTTCCTGCAACGTCTATCATGGCTTCCTCAGCATGTTACTAAGCGTTTTTTTTAGTGTTGCATTGTATCACTTAAAACAGCTGACATCAGTCATGTTGCACAAGGTGATTCCTTGACGTCAAGTGTTGTTTAACTCAGTGTGGTTCCTGTGTCTCTTTCAGACTTACGGCCTCCACCATCAGGACCAGAACTCGGTGGAGATGTGTACATTTGTGTGTAAGGTGCACGACGACAGCCCGGCCCAGCAGGCAGGACTTAAAGTTGGTGAGTAAACACTTTTTCCGTCTGCATGTTTTGCTCTTTTTATCCAAGCCTGAAATAACCTTAAAAGCACTTATAATAGACAAGAGGAAGTGAGCATCATGTGAGGTTCAGCTTCAGCCGGGCCTCTTTTGTGTTTGCCAGTGGACACTTGCGCACCGTGCATCAACAAAGCACTCATGAGTTCCAGCCCGGTGTTTTAGGGAAGTGCAAATACCACTGTTTGCCTACTCATTTTTCCAGTCAACAAACAACTTAGTGAGCGGTTATTTCAGCCAACATGTATCTGCCAGCTCCTCTCACCAGTGTGCCAGATAGAGGGAGGCCAGCCAGGTTTAAAGGGAGTGATATTTTTATTTGACAAACATGTCTGGCTTCATTTTCCGTACTTAAAAAAAAGAGAAAGAAAGCAGTGCTATAATAAATCCATCACGTTTTTATAAGGAGAGGATCAGTGAATGACAGGCGAATCGTTTTTAAAGCGAGCCGAGGGGAAGCATCTCTTTCCTTGATGTCAGGCTGAGGAGCGCTGGTTCACTTTGATATCTGTAAATTGTCTCCAATGGTCTTCAAAGTCATGGCAGCTGAGTCACAGGCTCTCAGCGTTAAGTCTCCATCAGTGTGTCAAATAAAAAAGGGAGAAGGTGATTATCTGCTGCTCCTATTTCCTTCATCCAACCTGCGTATGCCACTTCAGTTTCACTTCCTACATTCCTCGCATGCTCGCTCTATTGTTCCCTGCGTCTCGCTGCGAACACAATGACTTCATCGCGGTGTTTTTTTGTAAGGGTAAAAAAAAAGGCTTTGTGCTGAAGCCTCACAAAGGCCACTTAGGGGAGTCCACTTCTAATTACTCCGAACCTGAGGTGGAACCGTGCGACTCTTATAAATAGACATTTTAACGTGTTTTAAAAATTTCCTTTTTACTGCAGCTCTGCACATGTTCGGCCTTCCACATTTGTGCTGCATGTGTTTGAGTTTCATTTAGAATCAAACAGGCCTCAGACGGCTGCATCTTGTAGTAATTGAAGCCACAGTGGATTAAAGTGCATATTGATCCTACTGCTGCTGGTTAACACACATGTTGTTCGTGTGTGTGTGTGTGTGTGTGCAGGGGACACCATTGCAAGCGTGAACGAGGCCACCGTGGAGGGATTTCGACACAAGGAGATCGTTCAGCTCATCAGGGCCTGCGGAAACTCAATCAGGTACACGGACAACAAAAACCAACAGCAGCTAACACCACTCCTATCACCACTACATCCACAGCTTTTGCTTTAAAGATTAGATTAGATTAGATTCGACTTTATTAATCCCACAGCGGGGAAATTCCCTTGTTACAGCCGACCACAAAATTGCACACAAAAATTGTAAACATATACAGAAGAATAAAAGATTTCACAATAAAATAAACAATCCAATAGAAAAAGGCATTTAACAATATACTATATACAAACCTAGTGCAATGATATGAAAGAGTGTGCAGAGTGCAATTAAATAAGCAGCATTTTAAAACGACATATCACAAAACTCACTTTGAGCGTGCGAGTGCTGGTGTAAACATAAAGCAGAGGGGTTGGCTGCTAAGTTGTAGAAAATACTACAGAAAAAGAACAGCAAGAGCGAAAAGTAACTGCACAACAGCTGCTAGCAGAGACAGCAGGTCAGCAACGCCTGTAAAACGCCCGTCTTCCTCCGGAAAACAGTCACATGACAGGGGTGTGACGAATCAGAGAGTGAGTGCAGTAACAGTAAGGCCCAATCATCCATCGAACATTAGTGTCATTATTTCTGCCAGGAGTTTTCAAACCAAAACAGGGTCAGCAGCGTTTCCAAAAGTCTTCCAAGATGTAGCAGAAGTTAGCGACAAATCAGTGTGGATGTAGCCTGAGTTTAAAGTTAATGAGACAAGAGAGCCTGGTGTCTGAAGCAAAGATGTTTATTAACATAGCAAAAGCCACACGTTTGCTTTAGCCTCAGAAATGTGAGGATTTGCTGCTTTTTATTTGATATAATTTCAATTTAATTGCACGTATTTGGGTTTTGGACTCTTGGTAATGCAAATAAAACAAACCTGAAGAAGAAGCTAGATTCTCATTTTCCTCACACTTCACAGACTAAAAGGTTGAACATAACTGAGATTATGTAAAAACTCAGCCCAGTTTTACACATAATAATTCTGTCAGCTGTTGCTTGAGTATCTCGCACAGCATCTCCGTCAGTTTGCCGAGTGGCTCTTTAATTTAAACCACTCTTTTCCTCGCCCTCCTTCTCTGCTAGTAAAAGATTAAAAGGACAATTAGCGAGGCCCCGTCTGTGAGCTTTCAATGCTCCTGCAAAAGACGTGAGGTGAACCGCATCAGAGTGCCAGTGTAGGCACGGCTTTTATAGACTGACATCATTAAATTATACTTACAACTGGAGTCCGTATAAACTGTTAGAGTGCAAACGAGCTCTATAAGTTGCTCTTCCACCCATGTAAACTCAAAGGATTTGCAGCACTCTTGTGTCTGAGTGGAAACTGTATATGTTTCTTATCCTTCCCCTCTGCTTGTAAACTGCTGCTTGACACCAGGCACTTTTCCCGCCACCGACTTATGAAAAGAGCCTTTCATATGGTCGAGTTTTTTTATCGCTGCCTTCTGCCCTTGTAGTTTTATAACTGTTAATAAGCGTAGCTGCATCCTGTTCTGCTGATTAACTCTTTTGCCTTCTGGTTTTTCGCTTGAAGGCTGGAGACGGTTTACAGTGACTCAATCCGAAAAGCCGAGCTGGAAGCCCGACTGCAGTATCTGAAGGTGAGTTTTTTTTTTCTCTTTTACTGTTGCTGCAGCCGTTTTTCACAGTTTGTCAGCAGTGAGTCAGCCTGATTGTCCAACAGCCTCACACATGCACACATTATGTTAAACGCTTGATATAGCCTCCACCTCCCCCTCCCTCCACACCTGTCTCCACCAGCAGAAGCACCACCTGTTGCATCAGCAGTTTTTGTCCAGCAGGCTCGCTGGTGGCTGCAGACATTCTTAACTCGAGTTGCCTGTGAAGTGGCTCGACTGAGCGAGCTTTTCCCCCAAGATTACAGCAGCTGTCCGGCTCTAATCCGCTGCAACACAGCCGCCTTCTGGGATACTAATGCAGCTTTTTAAAGATTAACCTGCTGCAGAAAACACTGCATTTGATGCAATCTGAGACATGGTTGATGCTGATTGCTCACTAAATACTATATAGTGTGGACTCAAACTTTAATACATTAGAGCAAACCCTCATATGTCACATTCACTGCACTTTTTGTGTCTAATATTTCTTTGTTGCAATAAATATTTGAGCATTTTTGTTTTTTAATCCGACACAGATGCAGTGTGGGTTTTTTAATGTTTTGAAAAGCTACATCTGAAAGTGCTCGATCCTCGGTTGTTCTATTGATTGTATGTTTTGGTTTTCTTGTCACAGTCAATTCATCTGTATCTGTCTTCCTTTGTAGCAAACTCTTCATGAGAAGTGGGATGAATATCGCTCGCTGATGGTGCAGGAGCAGAGGCTCGTTCATGGTAGGTCATTTTACGTTTCTGTTGTAGCTCAACTGGACTGATATTGGCTTTTTTTAGGCAGATGCACAGTTTAAAAAGTCCCCTAAGAATCAATTGGTTAATGCTTTTATTGACATAAATTTATAACAAGCAAACAATGTTGATATGGCTACATATTATTTAATAACCCTCTGAACCCCAAGCAGTTTCTGAGCATTTGTTGGGCTCATTTTTCACTGCAATATAAAGTCTGTCTGGAAAAAGCACAACCATAACTAGAAGTAGAGAACTCAGAAATCTCCTCTGTGCAGCATAACAAAGTTAAAATGCCGTAAATCAAAAAAATATAATCACACAGCCTGCAGTTCAAACGAAAAGTCCACATGACTGTTAGTCACAGCCGAGTCAGTCATGGTTTTTCAGTTATTCAATTCAATTATTTTTTGGTACATTTTTAAATTAGAAAATGTGATTTTAAGCTACGGTTATTTTTCCTGACAGAAGGACGCATGATAGATGAGTAGATCACGATTTATCTGAGGATCCCAGAATGTTGTTTATACAGTTTCTGGCTCTGGTAAACGGTGTAATTTGGAGATATTTTTCAGATAACATGCCTGCTGGCAGGTTTTGGGGTTCAGAGGGTTATAGAGAAGGATCAGAAAGCGTAGTCCTCCATAAAGGTCAATGTCCTATCTCACAGTTTTGAAGAAAGTGATCCAGATCCTAGTTCCTCCTCTGGCTCCACATCTCCACCCAGTTCCATGAAATCTTGCTGACAGTCAGACAAACCAATGGCTCTTGCCTTGGAGGAGAAAAAAACAACTTACTATGTTTCTGAAGTGCCTTAACTCTGGTGTATTGAAGATTGTTTGCACCAGTGAAATAAAGCCTTTCTCTGTGCTGTTAATTCAGTTACCATATTTCTCCAAGATAATCTAATATGTACCCGCGCTGCTTTCCAAGAAGTCCGGGGTACATTCTTTAAAAACAAAGAGCATCCAGATTTCAAAGCATGCAGTCTTTCACTGTCAGTAGTTGTTTGTGTGTTTTGCTTCTACACTGGGGTGAGGCATTTAGGATAAAACTTTTATTATGCTAGCAAAAATGTAAGAAATGCTTCTGTTACCAGACCAGGAAAATACTCACACTGCAAAAAGTCAGCTTTCAAAAGCAAGAAAAAAATATACAAAAATTGGGGGAATATTACATAAAATAAGCAAAATTATCTGCCAACAGAACAATAAAATTTGGCTTGTCAAGATTTTCAAAAACAAGTAAATATATCTTACCTTAATGAACCCAGAAATACCTTAAAATTAGTGAATTTTTACTAATAACAAGTGCATTTTTCTTGATAAAGATAAAATATATGAGAATTATTTTCTCAATATGTTGACAAATATTCTTAAATTAAGTAAATGCTAGTGCCACCATCTTGACATAATGCTATTTTTGCCATATCACCCAAGATGAAAACTTATCTGAATACAAAGAACTATTTCTGTTTGAAATTGTTTGAAATTTTAAATGTTTAAATATGAAGTGTCAGTTTAAAGTAGGC
>OMNN01056233.1:4826-15138 GCA_900302755.1 Chromis chromis
TGAAAAATCTCTGTAATACAACAATTGCAACCCTGTCTCTACAAAATTATGGAATTTTTTGGAGACACGGTTGATAATTGACATGACAGAATTATTATTTTTTTGATTTTAGTAAAGAGATCAGGTGCTTTCCAACTGTAAAATAAAAATATGACAGTTCATCTGCCTGAAGTAATGAAGGGTATAGTGTCATTTACCGTTAGATCCTGGCACCATGCTGGGGATGTTTATAATTAGAAGTAGCCTAATTAATGAAGTTAATGAAGCATTATTTTGCACAACTCTCTCTCTTTGGAGATGCTCAAAAGGATGCTGCTACTGTCTGATGCTGCAGGTATTTAATAAACTACAAAGAGAGAGTCCTACAAACAGCTAGAAGCAACAAACGAAACTTCAGCCGGTTTGTGTTTTAGCAAAACCCACATTACATGTATTACTGGAGTCTTCAACCTCCCATTCTGGTTTGCTTCAACCTCCCAGTAATGTGACTACTGTAGCTCTGTCATACTAACTTCACACTCTGTCATGTAGAGATTCAGGGAAAAGAGGAGTCACAGCTCTACAACTCTACATCTTTGAAGACAATCAAATAAACGTGCTAATTTAAGGCTTCTTGCTGTCTGTATTTTAAATTCTAAATATGACTATGAGCCCTGGGGAATTGTTACTATGGAGAAGAATGCAGTCAGACATGGATCAGAATGTTAGGGGATAAGCAAAGCATTTTGAATTCTCTGAGATTTGTGGCACAGAGTGAACTGTAGGAGTTCTGGTCTGATTTCTGCCATCTTGTTTACCTTCTACATGTCATCTTTATGTTTATCTGTAATGTGTCAATGTGTGTGCTTTCATGCCTCTGTGGGTCAGAGGCATCATGTTTTCAGGTTGTCCATCCGTCTGTCCCCATTCTTGTGGATGTGATTATGTGTTATGGAGTAAGAAATCTTAACCCAGACCCAAATGCAGGACACGAGACACAGTTAGCAATGTTAAGAAAGGTTGTTTATTGTTAGTCTTTACAGAGGGTGGGGGAGACTGGAAAGGACTTTTCTTGGAGGGGGCTGTGGTCTCAAGAGATGTAGTAGGATGTGCCGACATGACAAGCTCGATCAGATCCTGAAAGGAGAGTTGGGTGGCTGAGGCTGACTGTTTCAAGCTGAAGGAGCTGAGCTTGGAGGTCTGGAGCAGCAGATGAATCCCTGGTGTGTGGATGAGGCAGAGGTCAAGGAGGCTGGAACCTGAGGCATGGGAAGTAGCAGTATCACTCTTTAACAAAGTAACAGAACAGAGGAACATAAACTTTGAGTAGAGTTGGCTTAGGTAATAGTAGCACTTGAGAAGGCAGAAAGATCTGCTGAAGAACCGAGGGTCAAACCGAGGTTTGTTTTCTGCAGGTAGTGAAGTGTAGAAACACCAGGGAAGGGGAAAAACAAGAGAAACAAAAGGAAAAGGACATTGCACTGTTTGCACCATGATATTATCTCTTATGCTGATTTTTTTTTAAATCTCCAAAATTGCCACAAAGGTCCCCTTGGACCAAACAATAAACTGATCAGAATCTGGTGGTCAAAGGACTATGTGACCTCACAAAACACATTTTTGTCCATAACTCAAGAATTCATACATTTTTAATGACAAAATTCCAAACAAATGTCTAACAAGATAAATTCAAGTGAATGAAGTGCTGACATTTCATTTCCAAAAAGTCAAAGATCCAGTGGGGACAGATACTGACATGAACTGCAACTCAACTTCATGGCAGAGGCCTTCACAGCGATAATTCTAGTGTCTGTAAAGCACTAACTTTGTCAAGATAAGATTATATAGGAGGATTATACTGTATACTGCAGCAGTCACAGCAGCAATGCTAGCATCACCAGTACAAGTTATGACAGCAGTAGAAGAACGAGCCGTAGTAGTGAATTAGTAGTAATCAGGTCCAAACTCAAGACCAACAACAAGTCAGTGGCATTTTAAGACCAAGCTCCAAGGCAAGTTCTAATTCAAGACCGTCGAGTTTACTTAGTCAGCTTCCAATTAAAAATCAATAATTCCCAAGCCACTAGTTGTAATATTAGCAGGGTATACTATTTTTAATAAGGCTGGTAGTGGAGTAGCACCTTGCTACATACTAATCAGTGCATGAGGCTTGCTGCTGTTAACTTTACACACTGCTGGCTTGTATTCTTGTTCAGCTCTTCAGCAGAGACTGAACAATCAATGCACTTAATCTCACACAAATACATCAGAACACCAGGGACACACTAGTGGACTGCTTGTGTGTGTGAAAGTACGTATGCATCATTCCTTCGAGGCTGCATTAGCACAAGTGCATACATACAATGAATTATTGCCTCTGAGCATTTGTTCATATAATTTTCAGAGACTCCTCTGGCACCTTAGCTTAAAGTAGATTGCATTTTTTTTTTTGCATCAAGATTTTGTTTCCCAGTCATCAATAAACCTAATTTAAGTCAGATAATTTCCCTGCAGTACAAAACTAGCTGCCAGCATAGTCATAAAAAAATCAGTATTTTGGTAATGTCATTTAATGCTGCAGAAGGGAAATTGAGATGGAAGCGACATAAAGTGACACTGACGGTGAGAACCAGGACTCAGCAGTTTCCCTGCTCATTAGAAGTCTTGCAGAGCTGTTAAAATGTTTAGGATGCTTCCCCCAGCTGGGGCTTCCTCTCACCTTGGCCAAGTTCATCTTCTAACTATCAGGGAACGACACAGTGTCACACCTGAGGACACTCCCAAACTAACTCATCGAAAGCCTTTTTGGATGTTAATGAATTCATCTTTAGTGAACCAGGAGAAATCATCAGAGTTTCAGTGTGCTACTCCCTCAGAATACTTAATGTCTCCTTGTTTGCCTCGTCCTCTCATTTACTCCCACCCAGCTCCAGTTTCAGTGGCTGATTGTTCTGTTAAGCTGTTTTTAATGCTTTTCTTTATTATGTTGTAAATCAAAATGGTCTACGTAATTGTTAGAATCATAACAGTAATTTTGATTTAAACCTTTGAATGTGCTACATTTTAAGATGCATTCATTAAACAAAGCATTTGACATTTGCATGCAATAATTTATACTTTATTAAATCTGCATATGTTGTTTACAGCGTCATAGCCTCTGACCTGTATGCTGAGGACAGAAGATATAACATGCAGCTGTATAGGAAGGTGATCTGGTTGGATTATATGAGGACAGAAATGTAATAAGGGAGAGGAAGGTGAAGAATGGCTGAATCTGGATAATTCCACAACACAGTCAAAGACAACACAAATACCAACAAGTCCAGAGTCGGCTCCAATTCAAAAGTCAGGTCCCAATAAAGTCTTAATTCCAGACCAACATTTTTTTTTTCAAGTTCTCAACAAAGCTTACACTCCTACTGTACATTTGCTAAATGATGGCTGAATAATGTAATGTTCAATTTCTAAGCAGAGAAACAATATAACATCAGAGAAACGGCACCCCATACGATTAGATATACTCACTTTATAATCGCTAAAATCCTTTTAAGCAATGGTTCTCAAACTAGGGGGTGAGCCCACCTTTTGAGACAGAGAACCACTGCAGTGGGGACGTTTTTAAAAGGGGAAGAACATGGAGTGAAATTAGTTCAATGACTATAATTTCTGTAGAGAAAATGAACAAGAATTTTTAAGTGCCCTCTTCCGTCCTTTATTTCACAAAAATTCCTCTTGGTGCCTTTTTATTAGTTGTGTCCACTATAATTGTTAATGATTTAAAGTAGGAGTTGTATTCCCATGAACATTTTCAGCTTCTGAATGATGGCATAACAAAAAAAACTACTTCCTAACCTCTACATACCCAGGTAACACTGGTTGAGAGGTGTAATATGCCCTGGACACGTCGCCTGTCCATCAAAGCCAATTCAGAATCACCAATTAACTGAACACACTCATGTCTTTGTACAGTGGAGGGAAGCTGGAACACCTGAAGAAAACCAACACAGGTGCTGGCAGAACATGCAAACTCCACACAGAAAGAACCCAGCGACCAGCAGAATCAAACCCAGGACAGTCTTGCCCCTGTGCTGCCCATTTAGAGAAATATTGAACAGAAATGATTTTGCATTACTGATATTTTAAAATACTCTGTCACAGTTCTATCATTTTTGAAGAGAGGTAACATCCACTTCAGGACTGACTTATTAATATTGAACTGTGCTCCTCAGTGTGGTAACATATGGCGTGCGAGCTGCATCTTACTGAGCAGAAGAGGGAATGGGGTTGGGGGGTCTTCATTTAGCGAGCCTAAGCAGTTTGTGAAGCTCAGCTCTGTGGGGTAATTGACTGAACTCCTTCTTAGACATCTCCAGGTTGCTAACTAATGGCTCCTGTTAACGATTACCTGTGTTAGATGTAATCACATGAATAAAACATTCAGTTCAGCAAAAAAGACAAAACAAAACAAAACCAAGGTCACATAATTAATCATTCTTCCCCAGTGTTGCCCTTTGTTGAGTAATGTGAGGGTGAAGGAGGATTCCGTTCAGTAATGTTAAGTAGTGTAGAGACCACTTCTTGAGTTTTGGTCTTGTCTTGGAATTGACGGCATTTTTACTTGATTTAAAGACCATGAATGCAGGGGTTTCACTTGTCTGCCCATTTTTTTTATTTATTTCTTGACATCATTATTGTGATTGGATCTAAAACCTTCTGCCTCAAATGCAACTAGACTCATTTCTTTTTTTTCCTTCTTGTTTTTTTTTTAAGATTTATTTTTGGCCTTTCATGCCTTTATTAGATAGGACAGTGGATAGAGTCAGAAACGGGAGAGAGTGGGGAAGGACATGCGGCAAACGCCCGAGGTCGGAATCGAACCCGGGACAGCCGCTACGCCTTAGCACCTGGGTCACGCGACTTAACCGTCAGGCTATCAGGGCGCCCGAACTAGACTCATTTCTAATTTGAAATTTTTGATACTGTCACCCCTCCGAGACTCTCTTCACAAACACTCCTGGAAAGTGGATGCAGAAGCCATGAGAAGAAGCTGTGGCTGGCTGGGAGGAGATGTCAATCAAATCTTCTGTGATAACATTTTGCCACCTAAACTGCACTAGCAGAGTTCATCTGTAAAACTGTGTCCAAAAGACACAGCAGCATCCTCACCCAAAGAAATTTTGTGAATATTAGCTCTCCATATTGGTTCCTATGTATGGTATATACTGTACATTTCAGAACACTAGTTTCACTTGTGCAATGCAATAGTTTGCATATTCCACATTTTATGATTAAATGTGTCATGCAGTGTGGAACATAAACTGATCTTGTCGCAGTCTTGACTGAGTCTCAACCTGCTTTGGTATTAGCTTTGACTTGGTCTTAACCTTTGGAAGTCTTCTGCCTCTGCAAATAATTGTGACTTAGAAACTATACAGTTTTGCACACATGCGTATTTATCCGTTTACCACTGGTAAACAATTGTATATATTGTTTGTATTGCTTGTATTTCACTTATCTTTCTTCATATTTCTTTTTTTTCTTCTTTATTTCTTATTATTTTCTGGACTTATAACCGGGACCCGAGTGCCAGTTTCGTGCCACCTCATGTGAATTCGTGTGCTGCTATGACAATAAAGAACACTGAATCCTTGAATCCTTGAATATTGCTTACAGTTTACATTTTCTATCATGTTATCATGATTTTAGGTTTGGTATAGCCAGATACCACAGGGAACCTTCTGAGGCTGTGCAGAGCTCAGCAGGTCTGAGCTGTATTGGCAGCAAATGACCAACAGTGTGGTCATGGTTTGGCTTGTTTTATTTTAGTGTGGCAGACTGACCAAGTGACTAACCAAGGCTCCTTCATTATTACTGTATGCACTAATATGCATCTACTCCACCATTATATTTCAACTGACTGTCCAAATGTAATTTAATCTGCAGAATATAGTGAACTCAAATTTGAGCCCTCCATTATATGTAATTTCCTGCTAAGAATCCCAGAATGCAATTCATTGCATTTTATAGATGCAAATTCCATTTACAGTTACACTGGTCACTGATGATGCAAAATGATCTCAATTCTGTACAGAGTAATACATGACCCTATACAGAGAGTAATGGAGGTGTGAAAGGGGGACAAATCTGGGACACAGCCTGACCAACATCTCCATACTTTGGCTGATACATTCTCCCATATGTGAATTATGCATGATGGACCATATTCATTTCTGGTGTGTAGCTGCATTGGCCTCATCTGTCGTCCATCATGCTATTGGCTTGATCAGGGAGTTGGCAGCCAATCACAATCCAGCTGAGGGTGTTTAAACTGTGAAACCGGTGTGATCATTTAGGTTTAGACTTTGTACATAGCTCAGTGTGTTGTTACTATAGGACAAAGTCAAGGGTAGTTGTTAAATATAAGTTATCTATTGGTTTTTATTGCTGCTTTCCCGAGTGTCAATGCTCTAAATGTACCTCTTGATCTCTGGCAGCAATTCCCTACCAGGTTTCTTAGCAAATGTACAGGTACACTGATCAGGCATAACATTACGACCACCTGCCTAATATTGTGTTGGTCCCCCTTATGTTGTGAAAAATGCTCTGAACCACTGGGCCCTGCCAAGAGGACCTCATGGCCAAGAGGACCTCTCAGGGTGTCCTATGGGGTCTGGCACCAGAACAGTGGCACTGGATCCTTTGAGTACTCTGGGTTGTGCAGTGAGGCCTCTGTCAATCCAACTTGTTCCACTGCATCCTGTTGATGCTTGATCAGAATGGGGTCTAGGACGTTTGGAGGTCAAATCAACATGTTGGTCCATTGTCATGTTCCTCCAGATGTTCCTGATTGGTTGATGTTGTTGCCATGTGGTGGGGGGCATTTTCTTGTGGGGGTAGGCCAGTGACATTTGGGATTTCCATTTGCATGAGGGAGTGTGTTTGTTCTGGGACAATGTTTATGGGTCTCATCAACACGGATGTTAAAATCCAAGGTTTTCCAGCAGAACTCCACTCCTTGTTTTGGAACAGTTAGCGCAGTAATTTTATTTCTACTTAGGGACAAACAACTTGCCTCCTGGCATCCTCCCTCTACTTTTATGTTCTCCTTTCCTCTGTACCAACTGGGCGTCATAAACATTTGGTGACTTGCCAGATACTGTATGTTCAATAAAAACATTTCCACATAATGTTGACAGAAAATAATTGGGGAAAAAATGGGTCGCAGTACTTCCCTCTCTAAATGCATTACTCTTGTAGGATCTGGCATTTTTGGAGTTTGACTTGGCCTAGGCAAGCCTATCAGCTGGGAGTTTTTAGTACTTCTAGAGTCTGCTACGACACCACTGCTGTGTAATAAATGTTCACAGCTTTCAAAATGTTCATCTGATTTCTCTATTTTGAGTGTCCTCATCTCCTCCGTCCTCCTGCCTGTGAAATGGAAATCAATCTCAATCTCAGGATGCACAGGTGTGTCCTAGACATATCCTTTGCAGTGTTTTCGGTACTTGCAATGTATGATAGAGTGACACACAGCTGGAATATTCAAACCATGTTGGCGCCTGACTGACAAATATGTGTATATAATATTCAATTACTCAATCATAATTGGTCACTTTATTTGTATGTAAACATTTGTACTTAACAGCACTTGTGTATGTGAAATTTAAAAAAAAAAGTGCATCTGTGGATTCTCATCACATCCTGCTACATTGTGATTTAAATGTAATATGTACTGGAAAATACCCAGAACACTGTTCTGCTCATCTGACAGAGACCATAAACTAGAGTGGTCTGTCACAAATCAATGGACAGATGATGCAGCACATCATATTTAACCGACATCGCTTTAAAACACTGGCTCCAAGGCAGGGATGTCTTGTTTTGTTAAATGCCTTTTGCCTCGACTCCTCTCTCCTCGTGTATCTGAAACTGTTCTGTCAACTGTTTTACTAATTTCTTCTATCCTCCTTGTGTATGTTGAACTGAAGTTTGAGTTTAAAATTCAGATCACAAATCAAACTGCAACCACAGTATCTGTCAGAAAAACTGCAATTACATATTTCCCTGAATCATTCAGCTCTTCTGGGAGCGACTAAGATGTGAGAAGTGAGTCAAGGATGTACAAGTACAGTCTATGTTAAAGACAACTCCAATGACATTGGAGGAAATCAGGAGATATTAATTCTTACAAGGTCTCAGCAGACAGTGAGCAGTTCTCCCCACAACTCTAATTCTTCAGACAACAGGTGCATCTACAAGCCAAACATATGTGGAGCCTATCAGTGGCTCTAAAGAATGAGAATAAAATTGTCTTGCTGTTGGACAATTACTGATTGGTTGACTTTGACATCGACCTTGGATGTTTTTAACCATCAAACTAGTCAGCTGTCAATCCATGTTCAAGTGTCTAGAACAGTAACAGCATCACCTCACACCATCTCCTCTAAATGTGGCCTGCATTGATCTGCTTTGTGAAAATAGGTTTTACAGTCAGTGCAAAAGTCTCTATTGGTGTTCCATGACCCTGCTGGCAGGATGTCAATAACATTTCACCACAGTTTGACTCATACGAGGTCATGGCTTACATCCTGAACAGAAATTCAAGAGAGCAGAGAGCCCTGTGTTGAATTACAAACTCAATATTAGCAGGCTGCAAATGAGAACAATCTAACAGAATTGGATGGTAGATCCCAGCGCTGAAGTTAGCATAACTTAGCTGCTGTAATGTAATTTCCCATTTGGCTTATTGTGTGTGAGTCTGTGCAGTGAGCCAGCTGGGGCTCTTGTTGCCGAGGACATTACACAACTACGCTGCAAATGTCTCCACTCTAATCTCCCTTTGTGTTGGAGACGTGTGGTGCCGGTGTCACCCTGCAGAGGTGTTTCGTTATCACCTTAACAGAGTGGAGACTGTGAGGAGGGTGACACTGAAGGTGAGATATAGATAGAGGATGGGAAGATACCTCCAAACGGTGGCAGCTTGTGTTATGCAGAATGGGAATTTAAAAGAGAGAAAATAATTCTTTGCTGCAGCTGTATCTCATGTTACATCATATGGAAGATGCTGTACTCACAAGTGTAAAACTTAAAGTTGAAATTAATCCTTTTGACTATGCATTACAAAGATTAAAGTTGCACTTGTATTGTGTGTTCCCCATAGTGTAGCCCACTGAAGCAGAGCACTACTTCCTGATATCTGACTTGCCTCCTGCTGGAGATCAGCTCGGTTTCCGTCAGTATCACAGCATCACTAATCGATATAAAAATCTTCTGTCTCTCATGCTGGACGTAGAATGTCACTTTCTTTTCTCTAACTTTATTAAACAGCTGTATCACCCAGTAGCAGGATCTATACTGCCATAATACAGGTGGTACAGCAACTCTAACACCATTCATTATCTGTATCTTCCGACGTGTCATTGTAATCAGATGTAGCTTTAAGCAAACAGTTACACACAAATTCACAGTTTCTACGGTGAAATCATTGGGAACAAAGCGGTCTGCTTAAATGCAATAATATTAGCTGATCTGTATATTTGGAATGTTGTATAGGTGAACTTTTATCTTCAAATAGAAGTAACAGAAATTAAAATAAAACAAGTACTCAGCTGAAAAACAAGTGGCCCTGCATTAGTGCAATGCAGATAGTAGAGCTCCCCTTTCTTTCTTCCTTTGTTGTTGTTTTACTAAATGCAAGATTGAAGTAAGTTTGTATTTTTATTAATATTTTAAGATGAACATATGCTGGATTTACCAGAATAAAATATCTATACCTTATTTTGTCGTACTATCATGTCAAAAATGTATCAAATATAATACAGCAGGTATTATTTCAGTAAATCCTAAACAAAATGTAATTTTTCAAGCCATGCATCGTTTTATTTATAGAATTGAACTAATTACAGATGAAATTATAGCATTTGCATGATATTTATAGTGGAATTCTTGGTATTAATATAAAGCTATAGGACCTGCTGTGTGATAACTGGTGTGAACAGCCGATTCTCTGCAGGAATGAGCAGGTAGAAAGTGGTGAAAAGTAGAACATAACCACAACTGACACATCTGATGAAACGCTATAAATCACATTTAGATGCAGATACAATAGGGAGAGGAAGGTAAAGAAGAGGAAGAAATCATGAAGCTATTCTGAGTAGCACCAAAAGCCACTGGCCATAGGTGTGCATTTTGTCTTGTGTGAAAATAATCAGATTTATCATGATACAAACAAATAATCACACTGTATATTGTTCAGTTTAAAAATATATATAATTTTCTAATTGTATGATCATTACTATATACTGATTAATAGAAAATGTATTATAATTCTAAT
>OMNN01056234.1:17953-28029 GCA_900302755.1 Chromis chromis
GAGTACCTGGTGAAAACCCACGCTGCACAGGGAGAACATGCAAACTCCACACAGAAAGATCCCAGGCGTCCTAACCGGGACGCGAACTGGGGATCTTCTAGCTGTGAGGTGACAGTGCTAACCACTGAGCCACCGTGCAGCCCTGATGTAGATTCATGCAGGCCATATTACCTTGGTGTCATTTCATGGTTTGTGAGGTCATCACTTTACATTAAACCTGCAATAGGTTTGTAGCGCCACATTATGTAATAACGCCGCATTATGTATTAATGTAATACATTTTCACCTCATTATGTAATAACGCCGCATTTTGTAATAATCTGCTGCATTTTGTAACTAGAAAAGGGGTGCGAGGCGCTAAAATCCAAAAATTGAGCCGTGGCGATGGATGTTTGGGTCCAATTAATGACGAATATACTTCGGGGGGAGGGAGCGGGGGGAAAGGGGGGCACCAAAATTTTCACCTGTTCCTTGTCCCATTATCAACATTTCCTGAAAATTTCATCAAAATCCGTTCATAACTTTTCAAGTTATCTTGCTAACAAACAAACAAACAAACGGACAAACAGACAAACAGACAGACAAACGCTTCGCACTACGTGCTTGGCGGAGGTAATAAAATTCTGGAAAGCAATATGTAATAAACTTTGCCGCATTTTGTAATAAGTTGTTACATAATGCACCAAATTATTACATTTTGCTTCAGAAAAAAAGTTCAACACCCGCATTTTGTAATAATAACTGATGCATTATGTAACAACTTATTACAAAATGCGGCAAAGTTTATTACATATTGCGTTCAATAATTTTATTACAAAATGCGGCGTCATTACATAATGAGGGGGAAATTTATTACATTATTATTACATAATATGGCACTACAAGGTTTTTTGGCCACTTCAGGCCAGTGGACACAAGGAATGAGCACAACACTGACATATTCTTATCTTTTAAGTTGGTAATGCGCATTTGTAACATTACGCTGCTCTATTAGGATTTGTTGTCATGTTTTTTTTCCAGCAGTTAATTTAAGTCCAATATTTTCTGTCCATTTAGATCTGTATGTGATTTCTACCACTCTGGGGGACATATCTGGCTCTTTAGCTGCTCCAATATGTTGACAGGTTGGTTTTAGGTTGTGTCTATCAGCTGTTTGGTCCTGAGCAGGTTGTGCACGGTGGATGTTTTAAGATTTTTTTTAGCTGAAATTAGTGCCTGCGCTGTTAGAAAACAATGACATGAACACAGCAACTGTGAATCAAAACAGTATTTCACACTACCTACTCTAAACTGACCAAAAAGTTGCTTTTTTTCAGCCAACTGCAGGTTTAATATATTTTTAAAATGCTTCAGAATCAAGAAGATCTCCATCCAGACAGTTTTAGCACAGTTTCAGAAATAATCTCTGGCCTTTACTGACATGCCTAAAAATGACATGAAAAGCGATGTGAATGTGTCAGCTCCAAATACTACAGAGGAAGAACAGAAATGGCAACAAGTAGCACAGGCTGACGTCTTTGTTTTCTTCTGCAAAAAGGTCACATGACAGTGGCGAGACAAATCTGTGGAGGACACGACTGATGAGACTCAGTCAGGAAGCAGTTCTGAATGTCTGTGTCATTGTTTCTTCCCTTCAGTACTAAAATGCATTTCCTGGAGTTTTCTAACTAACACTGGCTCAGCAGCATTTTCCAAAAGTCTCTGTTTTAGTGTTTCTAAAGGCCCAGAGTAGTGAAGTGTCAGCTTGGGTGTAGCGTTATTGTATGTAAATCTTATTTTATCCATGGGTTGTTCAGTTTTGGCCTTATGGAGCTGTTACTGACTGAATGTTGGTGTTTGTTCAGGGAGAAATTTCCAAAGATAGCTTATGGAAATAAGTAGCCACACGTAATGTATGGTTCCCCATC
This sequence comes from Chromis chromis, assembly GCA_900302755.1. Taxonomy (NCBI): domain Eukaryota; kingdom Metazoa; phylum Chordata; class Actinopteri; family Pomacentridae; genus Chromis; species Chromis chromis. The sequence continues at coordinate 19,861 of OMNN01056234.1, forward strand.
ATATCAAGACCCACAGGGCGAGTGAAGGAGGACATGACACGGTTATTCACAGCACTGGATGTCCAGGTTGATTGACAGTTGAAAGTCTGAAGTGACAGCATCAAAGCAAGAATCAACCATTTTAATTCTACAGCATACAAAAGACGTGAACATATCCCTGTGCAACATCACTTAAAGCACCTAACCAATAATGCTTTTCCTTCTCTCTCCTCCAGAGTCGGAAACACGCCAACAAAGTGCGGCTGTATTACATGCTACATCCTGTGGATGGAGGCTGCCCTGCCAAGAAGCTCAGAACAGACAATGTGAGTCCTCTGTGAATTCTGTTTCCCCAAAGTGTCTGTAATCAGTGAGAAACATGCACACATCAGTCCAGGGCTGCTGGTTTCACATGGAAACCTTTATCGTTCGTGGATGTCCTGGCTTTCCAACACCCGTCTGACCCCCCCAACCTCCCCTCCTCATGTGTCAGAACAGCTGACAGATAAACAGCAGAGCCACATTTCTAGACCAATGAACACTGCGACAGTGACGGTGCTGCGGTTGGGTGCCAGCTCATCAAACACAGACATATTGCGAGGTATCAGGCCCTCCCAGCCCTCCTGTCATGTAAGCTGGAAGTACATGACGTGTTTGACAGACATAATTATGTGGCCTGTCGTTCCCCGTTCAATAACAGGGCGGTGATGTGTGTTGCTTTAGCGGTGTCACCTTTACAGCTAAAAGCAAACTTGTGCTCCTCTTTGTCTCCGCTGACGAAGGGCTAAAACCTAGTTTTTTACATCCACTTTGCAGCTCTGCTCACACTCAGATAAGCATCACAATGTTGAGATTTCATGGTGCGTGTTGAGATCTGCTGTTAGCGTCACGCTGAAAGGGCCATTTCCAATCCGAGTTCCTTTCAAGTGGCGTTTAGGGCTGACGTGGGTGCGATGGAGGCGGCTGTAGTGGAGGGACTCGAGTGCAGAGGTCTCTGCTGCAATTACTGGGAGTTTGCCTGCTATCAGTCTAGAAATCTGGGTTTGTGAACCAGATAAGGACACGTCAAGGGACACCATTGCTTTCTCTTGCTGCCTCAGCTCATCATCTAGCCCTGATGTCTCTGGTTCTGTTTGGCTGTACGTTTCCCCTCTAACCCTCTTTGTCTTTTTTTGTTCTCATCTTATCATCTGCCCTCCGTTTCCCCTGTCACATGTCTGCACTCATCTGTTGTCCCTTTCCTCTCTGTGTTCCCATTATTTCTATTTCCTCGGCTTTTGTATTGTCCATTTTCCTTTGCTTTCTTTTCTTTCCTCTTTCTTTCCTCTAGATTTTTATCTTTTCCTTTCCACACCTTTCCTTATTTACTCCATTACGTATTGTGCTCTTCTTTTCTTTCCTTATCTTAGCTCTACTTTTCGTTCCGATCTTGTTCATCTTGCTGCATTCCTTTTCTATTCTCTGCTTTCCTACCCCTGTCCTTCCACACCTTGACTTTACTTTTGTTTTCGATCTCATCCTTTCCTTATCTCGGCTTTTCCTTTGTTTTCCTCTACTTCTCTATAATTTCCTTTGTGGCCACTTTAACATGTTCTCCTCTCCTCTTACTTTCCCTCTACTGCTCTACCTCTGCTTTTCCTCTATTTTTATATACTTTCATTTTCTCCTCTTTCCTTTCCCTACATCTATTCTTTTTTCCATCTGTTTCCTTACCTCACTTTCTTTTCTTCTCCTTTTCCCTCTTTTTCTCTCAACTAGTTTTCTATTATTTTTTACTTTTCTTGCTTTCCTCCACTTTCCTTTTATACTCTTACTAACACTTTTACCATATTCTTCTTTTATTCCATGTCTTTTCATGCTCACCTCTCCTTTACTGTATTTTTGTATCATTTCCTTTCCTTGTCTTTCATTTTCCTGGCTTTCCTCTGTCTCCTATTTCTTTCTAGTTCTTGGTTCTACTTTTCTGTCCTTCACTTTCTGTTTTCTCATCTTTACTCTTTCTCTTCTTTTGTATTCTTTTCTTTTCTGTTCCTTCCTTTGCTTTCTTCTGCTTTCCATTTCTGTTATTCTCCTTTAGCTTTTCATTGTTTCTTTTTTTGTGATCTTATCTCTCCCCAACACTTTCCTCTTTTGCTTTCCTTCTGTCATATGTTCCGTCTCCTCTCCTCTCTGTTTACTAATGTTACTATTTTCTAATTTTCATCTCTAATCCATTCTCTTCCTTTCACCTCCTTCCTTCCATTCTTTCTCCTCCTTCTTTCCATCCTTTCTCCTCCTTCCTTGCAGACCCCGTAACCTCCTTTTATTTGTTTTAATTCACATTTTACAACCCCTGTACTTTTATGTTGTCATTTGTCTTTTATTTTGTGATTTTATTTCTCTCCTCTGCTTCTGACTCCTTCTTTCCTCCTCGCTTTGCTCCACAAAATGTCTTTTTGTGACGGTTTCTTTGATGCGACTTTTTTTTTTTTTATCCATCTCTCAGACGCAGGAGTCTTGTACTCTTCCCCCTGTCAACGTTCTGCCAGCGCTTCTATCGCTGGCACTGAAACCACGTGGGATCTCAGTGATAAGGGATGACACTCGGATGTAGGAACACAGGAAGTTTGACTCTCCTTTGTGTATTTCGTTACTTTCACAGCACAGATACAACACACTGTTTGACCGAACGATACTCAGTGTCAGGCTCTGTTCGGCTGCCATCTGGATGCTTTTTGACTAAAATGACTGCAATAATATTAAGATTAGAAGATAAATTGATACTATAAAGAATACCCCCAAATATTTCACATGTAACTGCGTTCCTGACTTAGAGTCACCTGTGTTGCCATGAAGAATTCAGTCTTCATCTGCCACTTTCAATTTATTGAAAAATGTAGTTATGACCTTCATCATTTTTTACAGTCTGTTTACTCTGAAGTCATTATCTTTATATTCTTCATGCCTAAAAGGTCAAAACAAAATCCTGTGAAGAAATTCACTTATAGATATATGCAAGATTTTGTTTACTTAAAGCTGCACTAGTCGATAGTTTATAACAGTGGATCAACATGTCTTGTTGTGTTTGTGTCCTTGAGCGTTTTGGACCAATCATGGCAACTTTAATGTCCTTGTTTATTGTCACTGGATGCTGGCATGTCATCCAGGCTGTAACCAAGCACTTGTATGTCCATTTGTCATCTAATAAATTATTTCAGACAACATGATATCAATCTGCCACATGATCGCAGTCTACCCAATGTGGCACCCTAGGTGAGATTTTATATGGCGCCCCCCTCCATCAGCGATTTACATACGCTTACAAAAGAAATCCAATAGCATTGTTTTGTAGTAATATTAACTGGGCATTGCTTTACATTTGAATCAATGTGAGATTTTCCATTTTAAGAGTTAAACCTAATAACTAGTTTTAATATAATTATATTGAAGGTCAATTTTTTCCCAATTTTGTGGCGCCCCCTGGAGGCCATGGCGCCCTTAGCATTTGCCTATATTGCCTAATGGCGCAGACCACGTGTCACCGTCTGAGTCCAGGATCAACTTTCTTGAAGGTGCCCAAAAAGAGTAGACGATGTTGACATAATCAGTAATAATAACTGAGCATTTGCTGTTTTGTGTTTGGCTCAGAGTTAATAAGGACGGAAGTGGGAGTGATTTGTCTATCGATATTTAAGACCCAATCATTACTTATTGATTCATTAATAGAGTGCCCCCGGTCAGTTCTTTGGTAACTTAGTATTATCTACTGTATAGCCCTGGATTAGAAAAGTATGAATGATGCATCGAGTATCAGGCTCCTGATTTATTCCTCACTTGCTCTTTTGCAGCTGTACATATTGGTGTTTACAAGGCGATAATGAGTCAAAAGGCCATTTAACAGCAGAAGTTTTGACCTATAACAGTGGGAAATGTGCAAGTGTTACTTATCACATTACCCATGGCTCTGTTCTATTCAAGGGTCCATCTGTGTTTTCTGTTTGTGAAAAGGGGATATTCCTGCAGGTTTAAAGGTGCCCTGTGGAGTTTTTGACGACTAAAAACTGCTCCACTGTGGAGCTGTGTTTTTATAAGTGAGTCCCCTTTGTGTTTATAAGTAGTACACATGCTTAAAGATACACACAAGCAATTTATAGTTTTCTATGGTACGTTTATGGTCTTTCACTGTTCAGCAGTAGGCAATGGAGATTTGCTGAGAAAACTGGCAGTGACTAAACAAAGTCATGGATTGACTTACTTTTAGCACATTTGTTAGCTTTCAAGGATAAGCAGTGTTTTGCATAACAAGTGAAAGTAGCTACTAATTATGCACATAGGCCTCTTTTATTAGATATTGTGCTACTATCGTATAATCGAGCAGTATCAATATCAAGCAGCCTTTCACAGTTAAGAGGGGACGCCATCCTCCTCTTTAGCAAAATGACCAAAAGGCCTCCCCTCGTTAACCTGCCTCCTATCCATCCCATAGTAGCAGAGAGAGTGCAGGAGCAGAGGGGTTGTTCAGTTGAGTATGTTAGTCTGCCTGACTCATTGATCGTCTGACTGAAGTTTGTGCAAGTTACAGTAAATGACCCCGACCATGGCTCTGAAATGTCAGCAGCCTGACTGTGCTGTGTAGAGATAAATCCATGGCGCTGTCCGTGGTGCTGAAGAAGCACATGGATTTGTAATTGTGCCTTTTTCTCTCAGTTCCACCCTTCAGGCAGCTTGGATCTATAATATTCTCTAAACTATATACTATTAATACTCATATAATATATTTCAGCCTATATACTCCATAGCATGGTGTCACCTTCATGAGTAAAGTGACAAGTAGCAACATGTTGCAAACAAGGGGACCAGAGAGACTGTCTGTAGCGTTCCTATAATCCTTTAATATTTCATTGATTGTTTATTTTTTTTATCATTTGGTAGCATGTGTGCTGCTGAGAAAACCAAACCACTTCTGTAGCTAAATGTTTTATTGAAGATATGTATCGTTTCATCCATTCATTTTCTTCTGCTAAGCCAGGGTTGGGTCACGGTGGCAGCAGGCTAATCAGATCGTTCCTCTCCCCCAAAAAATAAATAAATAAATAAATAAATGACAGCTTCCCTTGAGAGATCCCAAGGCAGTCCCAGGCCGGATGAGATATGTAATCCCTCTAGTGAGTTCTGAGTCTACTCCAGGGTCTCCTCCCAGTTGGGCGTTCCTGGAAAACCCCCAAAGGAAGGCACCCAGGAGGCCTCGAACCACGTCAGCTGACTCCTTTCAACGCAAAAGGAGCAGTGTCTCTACTCTGAGCTCCGTCTGGATGTCTGAGCTCCTATCTCTACTGAGCCCTGCCATTCAACAGAGGAAACTCATTTTCAATCTATGATCTCATTCATAGAAACTCTACCCAGAGCTAATGACCATAGGTGAGGGTTGGAACGTAGATGAACTCATAAACCTCCGGCTCAGTGATAGTCATAGAATTCAAGATAAAGTTTATACCATCAGAACTAAAAATAAGGAAAAATAACATCAAGGAAAATAATTGGTCTACACAAAATATGAAATTAGCTTCTGCATTTTTGATTCAATTGAAAATATGATTGCAATTACAATATCAATCAAGAATCAGGAAAGGCCTACATGACACTCCTGTGGTTCTAATATAAACTAGCTGTCCTGCAAACTTGTTCTTCATTCTTCATTTTTGAGTTATTTCAGATTCATTTTTCATTAATGTTGAAGTTTTTTTCCTGGACATTATCAAACTTCAAGTGGTTTTATTATGTTTTAATGTCCTCTTTTTCTATTGTGCACAATGTTCACTGTGTGTGGAATTTAGATAATGAAAAATTTCAAGGGGTCATGCCGCTTAAAATGGACCTGCTTAAAGTTTATGGTGAGAAACCGAATCGGTCTGCTGCATAAAATGTTATGGTCTATTTCCTCATTACTTTAATAGAAATTTATTAAAAGCCATTTTTCACTGGGGAGAGAAGGAAGATAGATATGGTAGATGTGTTCTGTCCTTTGGGAGATGTACATGGCTGTGTGTGTTGTGGTGGTGGTCTGGGATCAGTGGCGTGCTCCAATAGGACCAGCCCCTCTGTTAAAACAGAACAAATCAGTGTTCAGTGAAGCAGGTCGGGTTAAAGCAATCAAATGTCAAGTAAATACAGTGGAGAAAAAAAACTGCAATATTTTCCACTTAAACACAGCGAAGCAGAAAGAAACATAAAAATGGATACTCATGCAAAGTACAAGCGCCTTTAAAATTTTACTCATGCACAGTGCTTGAGTCAACATTCTCAAGCACTACCACAACTACAGCATTTAAACTATTAAACTCCAGACTGGAGGCAGATAGGGAAACATATTCTCTCAGAGTGATTCAGACCTTTGTATACCGCCTGAGGTAGCAGCAGCTGTATATGGTGTATTTTTGTGTGGCCTTTAGTATCATCCTAGCTGTTCTCAATATCAGAGCTGTTAGCATTTTGTGTATGGCTGTCAGGTAGAATCTGTGTCTGCTTTGTAGTGGCTGTGTCAACGGGGATGGCAAGGAAATTGGTTTCTACATGGATCCAGTTGTTTTCCCAAAATAGCTATCCATACTGTAGCATCACTGAGCAGACAGGCAACAGGAGGAGTCTTCCACTACTTCAGCTCCTGTTAATGTTTTGTCACACCTTGAATGCACTCATACAGGAGTCTGTTTGTGCACCTCCAGCAACTTAGGCATGTAAAGGTGTTTCAGCTTGTGTCCTGTATGCATTTTTCCTCACAGCTCTGGGATGACAACTTGACAAAGAATAGGTGTGTGATGGTATTACATACTGTTTGTGAAGCGACCGGATTATGTTTTTCAGACCTTCTTAGGTAACTGTGTTGGAACCTTTCTCACATGGTGTAACATGTGGATAGATGGAGCTTTGTGGTGCTGACTTAAATGCTCAAACAAATGAGTTGTGTTGCTTCATTTAATGAAGTACGTTTTTCTGGTCAGCATCATCCTTCCTGTGGCTGAGATGTGTCCATACAACTGACCCAAAGTTTCTTTTTGGAACCAAATCTTCTTTTTTTTTAGTGTTTCTCTCTTTTTCCTCGCTCATTTTGCTGCGATCATGTGGAGGCTGCATTTCGCTTGTCAACAATCTCTGCGTCTCTTCAGTAAAGTTAAAAAAGATGTGTATCAAAGAACCATTAAATTGGAGTAAATGATGTTCTATCAGACAGACTTCTCTTGCAGAATAATCATGGAAAATGAGAACTGAGCACATTTTCTTTTTGTTTGAAGCAGCAAAAAAAAGTTGTAACATGATGTGTTGAACTTACGTGGTTTACTTCACACTCTGTGCAATGCGACTATTGTACACATCACAATGTCAGTGCTGACACAATGCAGCCCTAGTTACATGTACTGTGTCATGGAAGCAGGCAGTGTTTATTCCACATGTGACTGATAGTTCAGGGGAAGCAGAAGTATATTTAATATTGTACGGACTTTTTATTTTATTTTTTTAAGATCTTTCTCTTGAGCGCTCTGGTACACCCCTGACATTTTGCACCCTAAGCAAGTGCCTGAGTCACCTTTGGCCGGCTGTGGGCGACCTTGTCATGTAAAGTCATCTTCATATAGGGGTTGATGGTGCTCGGAGTTCTTATTAAAAATCTATGATGTAATAGTCTGGGAACTGCTTTGACCTTTTCATTCATTTAGATGCACATTTTTCAAGGTTTGTGAACTTCTGTAATGCAAGAGTAAATAAAATAACAGCTCATGTTTACTACGACATGGCTATAATATACATATCCTCCAGTGGTTGACAGACAGATTAATTAATCAGCAGAACAGGCTCAGCAGTTACCTCTTAAGAAGTTATCTGCTTTTCAAAGGTGGCCTTACACCCAGATCTGTTTTGAAGTGAAATCCCTCATTAATACTCCTTTATCCATGGAAGGAAAATGAGAGGCGCATTGAGGAGACTCTCCTGAAGAAGAGAAAAGACCTAACCCGAACATTAGCAAATGGGCAAGAAAATGAATCCTAAATTGTTCCCGATGGTGAGACCAGCCCTTGGGTAGTTCTCTGCCCTCAGTGTGTGTGTGTGTGTGTGTGTGTGTGTGTGTGTGTGTGTGTGTGTGTGTGTGTGTGTGTGTGTGTGTGCACTGACACGTGTACAGATGTTTGTGTGTTTTTCTGGAGGAATCAGCGGATC
>OMNN01056257.1:6154-27684 GCA_900302755.1 Chromis chromis
GAAAAAAATACTGTTTTTTTTTTTTTTTTTTTTTTAACCTCTATTAGGTGTAAAACACAAGACATTTAGTAAAAAGAGTGTAACAGTGGCCGTGTGGTGGATGATGTGATAAAACGTTATGGAAAGTCGAGTCTTTGCAGCAGAAATAAGGTTTAAATTACAAAAATAGGCAATAAAACAGCAAGTGAAGGGTTCTAAATGTATATGTACACCAGTGTCACTTAAATTATAGGCAGTAATTGGCTTTTTAGGTTTGAAATATGGCAAAGTAGTTTGGATTACATCAGCATGTATGGATGAAGTCATTATCCGTATTTCTCATTAGTTTCTAGGGACCAGCAGGGCTCTGCTGTACTGCCAGCCAGCTACGGACATCCATCACTGTAAATATCGGTCATACGTGCAGCTGTGGTCTCGCTCCAGGTTCTGTTCGGCTGCATTTGGACCCGAGCTCAGCATGTGGGGATAATACAGCCCAGAATCTGAGGAGCAAACACACTGAGAGCTTTTACAGGAGCTGGCAGGGATTCAAACGCAGCAGATAGGCTAACGCAAAACATTTTTAAAAGGAAAAGAATATGAGTCGAATTCATCCTGAGAGAATAGCGCAGCGTAAGAGGAGTGTCTGAATGAGAGGAAAGGGAAAGTTTTTACTCTGGCTTCTGTTATCCCTGGCTCCGTGCCACTGATGATGCCACAGCAGAACCTACACAGTTTGTGTGACTCACGGCGAAAGTTAAACCGGCTCTCACACCTTGGAAAGAATTTTCTTTCTTCCTTCCTCCCTCCCTCTCGTGCCTCCCCTCACCTCGACCACGCTGGTACAATCAAAGATAACTGAGCCCGTGTGCATCATAGGAGCTTCATAAACGGCGCTGGAAAGAATAAGCAGCAGCATCAGAGGTATTTGAGGAATCTGTAAACAGGCCTTGGATGTTCTCCCAACTAAATGAACAAACAGCGCCGTCATAACAAAGCCTCTCTGCCTGCGTCACAGTTGTTCAGATAAAATCAAAAATGACCTGTGCGTAAATACAATCTCTGATGGATACGTCACACACACACTCACACACACACACACACAGAGCCATGTTATTTTGTTGTTCAGACTGCTGATGAGACATTATGTGATTCCGGGGAGGAGGACGGTGTGTGAGGTTATCCTGCCCTGAGTTTCAGTAAACATGCTGATCAGTAAAGACCTCTCACAAACCTTATTATGAATTCTTCCCGTCTATCTCTGCCTCTCTGGCTTAGTTTAATAACTGTTGGTGAAGATGCGACCAGTTCCCCTGGCAACTGTTACTCTGCGTGTTTGTGTGTGTGTGTGTGTGTTCGCTCTGGACGTGGAATAGAAGCACATGGAGAAACAGAGAGAGAAGTACGAGGGAGGGGGATTTTTCATGTCTGATTTTGAGGCTGGTTTTTCCTTTGAAAAGTGGGAGCGTCATGTTCTGTTCTGTCCTCGGCTTTTCTTAGATTTGTTAATGAAAAAAAAAATCACCCAGAATAGGCAGAGAGAAAAGTTTGGGGGCTTTTCAGGTATGGAAATCAAGAGTGTCACAATCAAGCCATTATCAGTTGTCGATGAGACGCCCACGTCTTCCCCAGTTTCGGGTTTGACAGGATTTGCTGTTTTCCTGTCCTCGGAGTGTCGAGCCAGGTGTTGAGTCATTCCCTGTCTCGCACACACCTCGATTCAAACGCACAAACGTGTTGTTAGGTCTGTAACAGAAATCCAGACTGTTGTTTCCTCTGAAACACAAGAGTTTTTGTGAAAAGGGAGCAGGGAGGTACAAGTGACAATGAGGGGGAGTCACTCGGCACAAACAGACTCACTCTGCCATCATCTGTCTGTCACTTTTACCAGAAGCTAAAAACAGGCCGACAAGGTTTTTCACTTAACACCCATTTCCCAAAGTCTTGTTTTTGTTGAAGAGGCTTGGGTGAGTCATGAGTTGGACACACGTGCCACAAGATGACTGTGTGTCTGAGGCATATTTTAGGAACCGTGAGTGAAACAACTTCAGCTTTTTCAATTGACTGGGCTTGTTTCACATCCATTACTCACATAAGATTGCTTTAAAAAAGTCGTTTGAAACACATCTTTTTTTTTAACAGGAAGACTCACTCTTAAAACCCCTCCCCACACACACACACCCCTGAGGGAGGCTTCTTCCTGTGGTTGTGACGACAGTTTCCTCTCCCCTCCGAGCTCAGTTCCCCTTCTTTGTAACGTCACACACAAGTGCAACTGATCTCTTTTGTATGGGTGTGTGCGTGAGTGAGAGGGAAAGAGATGTGCCACATGTGTTGTCAGTCACAGCCCAGATGTCGTGGTGGTGAGTGCAGGAGACAAAAGGGGCCTCATGTTCTTGTGTTTTTCTACCAACCCCCCTCCTGTTCTCCTCCTGTGTGTTCCGTCCCCCCCCACAGAAAGATAAAAATGTAGAGTAACTGTAGCTCCTTAGTGTGTCACTGAGAGTCCGGAAATCAACCTTTTTATGCCCTGAATGCAGCCAAAGCGGAAAAATAAATGGTCACAAGCCAACGACCAAAACGAACAACATTTAGTTGGCGGTGTCTTGCTGTTGTTTGAGCAGTTACTGAAATAAGGAACAGTAAGATTTCAGATCTTCTGTCATGGCCTAAATATAGAGCAGATGTGCAGGAGGTCACATAGAATCCAGTGAGGTAAATATGAGCTTTTATCAGGTCTGTTGTGGCTGGCTGGTGTCTAGAAGTTCTGGATGTAACTGGGTGAAAAGTTAGGTGAACGCTGCATCCCCTGGACAGACGGTTGTGTTGCTGAGATGGATGTTAGCAGGAGATAATCACGGATTTCAGATGCTTCTGTGTTAGCTTGCTGTGTCCTCAGCTGACCTGCAGTAACCCGTGTGTGCTGGCTGGCACGGCGTCTTTAATTTTTCTGTGTGTGCACGGATGCGGACGTGATGAAGTTAGCCCACATCACCGTCTTGGATCGGCCTGCGCTGACGTTTGTGCACACACACAAACAAACAGTCCTACACGCAGACGCACACGGCGCCTGGCAACCAGGCGGAGGAGGACGGATGCAGGGTCTGGCTGTTCCTCTGTGTGTGTGTGTGTGAGACAGAAATGCTTGGTGTTTCCTGCTGAACACGATCTCTATCTGGGGATGATTATGTAATGGCCAAATGGAGTAGAGAGAGAGAAGGCCGAGCATGGCCTTTCCGCCGTCCAAGTCATTCCTGCCAGTTAACTCTTCCTGAGCTGTATTCTCCCGGCCTTATCTGGTCATTTCTTATCAGAGAGGCTCTGCAGTGACATCACAAGGACAGTAACACTCTCCAGCTGCCTCCCATTACCCACCACAAGCTCTTTATTTTCAGTTTTCTCATCCTCGGTCATGTGGCTGCTCCAGTGCTCTGTAAGCTGTCTTCTTAAATAGCAAACGTCTATCATTGCTCCCTCTCAAGGCAACATTTATCAACATTATGAAGCTGCGACAATTCATTAATATTCAATTAACCCTCTGAACCCCAGACAGTTCCTGAGTGCTTTTTGCTCCTGTCACATTTGTACTCGCCTCATTTTTCACTGCACCTCAATGTAAACAGCACAACCATGGCCAGAAGCAGAGAGAACTAAAACATATCTTTTGTGCAGCACATGCAAGTTATAATTCCATAAATCATCAAAAGAAATTAAAGCTGAATCTTTTTGATTATTGATTTTTACAAGAAATTGAAAAAACCTGGAGTCAACATGTGCAATATTTTATCAAATGCCCACAGTTGTTACCAATACTGGAAAAAACAACGGTGGCTTTATATACAACAGATATTTTATGACTAATGACTTTTCCATTTGTTTCCATGCTTGCCTTCTATCTGCTCTGTGTAAACACTGCCTGTAGTTCAGCTGAGTCACTAATGACTTCATGGTTGTTCAAGGAGTGCAGAATTTTTTTTTTTCCTAAGTCTAATTAATGCAAACAGTTTGTTTTTGGCCATTTTTTAAAATGAGACATGTTGAATTAAGTAATTTTGATAAAATATTACACACAGTGCATCCCAGATGAGTAGTTCAAGGACTGTCGTAAAGTTGGAAATCTGGTATTTCTTTCAGTTTCTGACTGATTTTTGGGTTTGAGATGTGAAAAAATCTGCCATCTGGATGAGAGTCCAAACAGTAACACCCAACTTGCTAACCTGATTGTTATATCACAACCCAGGAAAGAAGTGGGATCTGAGCAGTACAGATGCATCTTTTTTCAGTGTATGTTGTGTCTGTTTTCCTCTCGTGGCCTCACTGTGGTCGTCTGTCTGCTGACCAGCTCAGGCCCGTGGTTTGCTGATAAGACTGAAGGGTTAAATTAAGGGTACTGCACCGAGACAGACGTCATTTGACCATCTTAAGTTCAACCATTTGTCCCTTCAGCTCATGTTAGTGACTCAGCAAGTTTCCTGTGCCAGCCGTTAGCTTGTGACTCGGGTTTGTGTCACATGGGACGGCAGTAGATTGGTTTATTTTGTGTGTGTATAAGTTTCTTTGTCCCTACAGAAGATTGAACAGAGCTCCTTTATTTTCTCTATAACTTCTTAGTTGGTTTGGTCGTCAACCGCTGGCTCAGCTTCTGCCAGCTGCCGATCGCTGGTGTTGCCGGGACAATAACTAACTTGCGTGACTACGACAACGAGGGTGTTGACAGGAACAGCTCTTTGATGTGTGGCGTCAGTAGAGGGGGGGAATTTCACTCGAACGGTGGGGAAATTTTTTGATTGAACTATAAATTGTGTCATCTATTATAATAAATGATGCATCAGCTGTGTATGCTTCCCCTGTGGTGTGGAGGAGACTAGTATAGAGTTCAGGAGACAATGTCCTCATTTGTTTTCCACTTATCCTCGATTCACTCACTGTATGCAATGTAATACTGCAGCTCACTGTGGTTGAAGCGAGGTCGAAGTGAAAGCAAAAAGCAATCACACTTGCAGCACTCAGGGCGCCATGGAAGCTGTACATTTAGGTTTCATGAGTCACATTCTCACTTTTTTTGATAGCTCAGGGACAATATGTGAAGTTTGTGAGTGAGTGAAGGACAGACTGATCCGACTGATTGAATATTTTCGTAGAATTTTCCGAATCATTTCTCTAGAAGCTGTGGTTTGGTTTGATTCCTTTCTCGGCCATGAAACCCCCATACAGCTAATCATCACATCCTGTTTGCATATCTAAACACACACACACACACACACACGTATAACCAACCCATGCTGCGAAGGAAGCTGAAATGACATAACATGGTCCGAGAAATTCCCACTGTTGTCACATCTGCAGTGGTGCAAAACACGCCCCCGGTCACCTGACTGTAAGTGGTGTCCCAGGAGGGCGGAGTTCAGAGCCAGTGGTTCGGGGTAAGCCCTCTTCTTGGGTGCTGAGTCATCGGGGGTTCCCCGAAAAATGACTTGCGTAATGCTCGCAGACACTCTCACTGCTCCTCCTCTCATAGCATACTTTCACCAATAGGGGGTGTGACCACATTTCATCGCTTTGGTATCATCTGATAGAACCTGAGCTGCTGTGTAACACTGTCTGCCGTCTGTGTACACGATCTAATTTCAGAGTACCAAGTTTCTCACACTGTGCTGCTAGAGTAGCTGTGAGCAATGTGATAGCCAAGATAGCAACTGGGATAGATGACTGCTGGGTCACAATTCAGACATAAACACACACCCGTCTATAAAAGTAGTAATTACAACCTCGCCACGGTGTGTCCCTGTTTGCACTCGCCACTCACAGCTGGCTCTCTAGATTTCTCTGCAGATACTCTATCTGCCTTCCACTTTAAACTCCGTCTCCCCTCTCCTTTTCCCACAATGCTGTGTGTTTTATTATCTTACAATGTTTCCCCAGTGCTACTCTTTTCTCATGTGATGGTTGACTTAGCTCGCTCGGCTCTTCCTGTTAGAGTGAGATCAGCCCCGTTTGTGTGTCTGCTCGCCTGTTAAGCTGCACAGTCAGTCTCACCATTGTGTCTGTGTGAGAAGAGAATGAAAGAGTGAGCGAACAAGAGCCCCCATCGCTCCCATTGTGTCAGGCCTCCCGGCTGATTTACCCCTTTGCCTCTGAGCCTCCCTCAGGTTTTCCACATCGCCCTGAAACCAGGCGTCACCTCGACAGTCAGGGGGGGCTGTGGGTAGTGACGACACGCTGTCTCAAAAGTCAGAAAAGAGAAGCAGCAGGATAAAGACGGTTCATACTGAAAGAAAAGACCACCTTTAGCTCTGAATCACAAGCTTTGAGACTGTGAGGCCATAACTCTGAGTATTGTGTTTACTGTGGCTTCATGTTGTTTTTATGACAGCTTGACAGTGTTTTTCTCTTCTCTGTCTTTCAGGATTGAGGAGACCCCAGAGAGATGATTGGCAGCTGAAGCCGAGACTTAACACAACTGTGAATCAATAACTTGGTGCTACACTAAAAGGTACGCTCAGCATGAGTGTGTTTGTATCTTTTAAAGCATGTTGAGTGCAGCCTTGACAGTTCGCGCCGGGCCTATCTTCACATAGCAGCAGCGCCTGGTGGATGATGATCCACTGTGAGGCTGAGGGGAAGAGATAGAGAGGGGTGGTGTGTGTGTGTGTGTGTGTGTCACCGTGCAGCAAGCCCCTCCTCACAAGCTAAAAGTGTGCAAGAGTTGAAGTATCCTCGACTGGGCTTTAAATAGAGGCAGAGAGATCCAGAGTTGGTGGGAGGAAGAAAGGAAGAGAAGAGGAACTGGTGGGAGGCAGAACTGCGTATGTCCAGAGCTAATTCAGGAAAACTAGTGGAAGAGTGCTGAGCTGAGCAAGAGGAATGAATCATAACCAGTGTGTGCATGTCTGTAAGCTGATGCATTATACATCACTTGTCAGTAGGAGTGTTATTGCGTCTCTTGTTGCACCTTTTAGAGCTGCAATTCATTGAACAACTTCCTTCTAATTCAGAAATCAGCCTCGTCAGCATGGCTGTTTTTTGGATGATTCAACTTTAATCTCTTGTTCAACAAATGACAGATCATGAGGATTTAATGTGTTACATCTTGAGTGTTCGTTGGTCTAGTTTTTAACAGCGGCGATGTTTGTGTAGGCTCACACACATCCCTCTCAGGTGTTTTCATGGCCCTGTATTGATGTCTTTTTTTTTCAGTACTTTGAACACACTTCTTTGTATCTCGAAACCTTCTGTCTTTTGTGTGTGTGTGTCCGGTGTTTGAGAAAGCCGGGAGTTATCTCTCAGCTTCTTTTATGCGTTCTCCCCTCAACCGTTTTCCTTTGTGTCGTCTCGGTGTGTGTATGTGTGGGAAGGTGTGTGGGCGTTTTCATGGCACCGTTCCCACTCTTCACTCCACCTCCCTCCATCCCTTCCCTCCACTCCATCTCTTCTCCTTAATCTATCCTTCCATCCTGTTCAGACCGTCTGTCGCTGCTGCCCCCCTCTTCCTCTCCATCACGCCTGCCGTAATGAGATTAAACCTTAGTGTATCCACCGGGCATGCACATGCACACACACTTTATACACACCCTTCAGAGTGCTGCAGTACACACACATAATCATCCACTTAAAAGAGAGCACACTGTTCTCTCTCACATGCACTAAACCAGCACAAGACTGACACGACCATGCAGCTTGCACACTTGGATTGCTTCCACTTGCGTTGCTTCCAACACCGCACACACTTGGCATGTGACCAAGGCCTCTCACTCTTAGTCTTTTCCCTCTGTCTCTTGCTATTAGGAGGCCCATGGTAAGGATTACAGTAACCCCAGGTCTGTCCTCATAGGTGAGCTCCCTGCTGAGCCATCTGGGCCTCAGAAATAATCCTATTCTGTAGCGAGCGGCTCACTGTCGCCTCCTTCAGGCTGACTGATGCATAGCAGCCTGCAACAGACAAAGAAGGCATCATAATTTGAGCCTTCAAGTGGATTTAAGTTAAATTTCTCATGACACAGCAGAAGAGATGCAAGAATTAGCCAGTCATCCCCCTGCCCTGTATTCCACTTCCACCACTCCCTCTCTGCTGGCAAGCTCTCCCAACTCACACACTCAAACTAGCCGATATAATACAGAGCACAATGGCATTTGTTGACTTTAAGTGTGTCTCTCCTCTTTCTCTCTGCAGCCAGTCGGCTTTTAGGTTCTTGGTGCTGAAGACAGAAGAGTGTTAGTGTTGGAGTGAGGCCCTCTCTGTGCTGCAGTGGAGGGCTTCACAGATACAGCTAGTGTGGTAAGTAAAGCAATGTGTTTTTACCCTCTAGGAATTTTCCTACACCTGCTACAAATCCATCACGAGTGCTATAATTTTAAAACTTAAGATGGTACTTTATAAACAGCTAAACATTGTGTGTTTGAATCTTGTATTTGTGGAGGCGTAATTACCTGAAGCGTAATACGATGTTTTCAAAACATTTTAACGTACAACTTCTTATTACTGTCTCGGTCCACATGTGTTTTTCTTTCTGTCTCTAATCGTGTGTCTGTCTCACTGTGTTACAAACAAACAGGCTGGATGCATCACGCAGTAGAGCAGTTTGGCGGGCGAAGCACACGGGATTCCTTCCCTCTGGACGGACTCAACCGGGGGCCATGGCCTCCCGTGGGCGGCCGCGCCTGGCAGCCACCTGCCAGGTCTGTAGTCATGGCAACACATACACAAGATTACACAAACCTCTTTGTCATTTTTAACGCGTCAGGTTAAACATATAATTAGGACTTAATTAAAGGTAGTTTGCTTAACAACCTTTGTGTAAAAAGTGCTCAGAAATGTTGTCTGACTATTCTGTGTCCTCATTAGGTGTTCACCTGCAATGAACCAACACCAGCTACTTCCCCATCTACCTCCTGGAGCTTTGGGTGGATTGAACCATCACAGTAAATATTTAAGTAATGGGTAAGTCATGCATTAAGTCATTAGTGGCAGTCATAAATGACATCACATGACAAAGCAAACTTTCTTTGTTTGGTGTAGCATTATCTAACCTTTGTGTTTCACTGTGCAGGCCCATGCGAGGTGAAAAGCTTGACCTCCCACAGGCCATGTTACCAGGTATGCAGAGGGAGCAGCAGAGACCTCCTCCTCCTCATCACCATCTTCATCCTCCACCTCCCCACAGAGCCTGGGAGCAACTAGGCCAGCTGTATGAATCCCACCTTCCACCTCAAGGACATCATGTTGTGCCCCTGCCCAATGAGCACTCACTCCGTCTCCATAACGGAGGCTATGCAGGCAGCAGCGGACCTCCCCCCAACCCGCATCTCCCACCCAGCAGGCCAAACCAGCTGCTGAAGGTGAGGACGCACCCCGCAGATGATTTCACGTCCAGTTTTTGCACTGGAGTTAAGCAATTTTTCAGTGATGAAATATAAATGACTGATCACGGTTTATTGTTTGCTTTAGTTTGGGGGTCCTCAGGAGCAGCACGTTCCCCGGGGTCCACCATTGCTGGGTGATGAAATGTGGGCTCAGGTGCACCAGGTAAGAGCTCTCTAATTGGCTATGATCATGTTTCATCATACATATAGACACATGACAATCCCTATTAAGGCCATCATTTGTGCTGAAACCAGACCGACAGAATACTCCAGTCAGAGGCATATCCCTGAGCTTTTGCTGAATATTTCAACAAAGGAATTCCAATGAACTGACACTACAGTAGCTGTACGAGTTTTTCGGCTGTAACACAGACCCTTTCATTTTTCTGTTCATAGCAGAGAGTCTACCCAGGGAAGATGCTCGGGGGTCAGTTGAAGAGACCAGGACCTCCATTGGGAGAGCACTCTGTTATCCAACACACTCCTCCTCCATTACTGCACCCACCTTCACACCCGGCTGCAGAGGACTGTCCCAGCCCCAGCAAGAGGAAAAAGAGTTCGGATCAGGTATCAGACACACACTGCTAATACAAAAACAGTCCTAATGACTGTTACTTCTTGATTTTCTTAACAGTTTTATCATTCCTGTTGCTTAAATCCTTGAGGTGTAAATGTTGCAATGTCTCTCTCCCCTTGCAGGTATCCCACCCTGGGCTTCAGCGTTTCTCAGGTGCTGGCCAGTCTTTGTTGTCTCAGCAGCAGTCACCAGTTCACCACCTGCCTCCCAAACCTGCCTTCTGGAACCCCCTTCACAAGGACAACAATGTTCCCTGGCAGCCACAGACCTCTGATCGCAAGAACACACAATCGCAGGAGTTCCAGGTCTGAACAGAAACAAAACATCCCTTCATTAGATTCATGGTATTTAGAGCCAGAGGTTAATTGACTGCAATCCGTGGGAAAACCTTTAGTGGATTTAGTGGTGCCATAAAGATGTATTGATTGTATTGAATATTCTTTGCTGTGCTGTAAATAACATGAAGCCTAAATTGATTTCAATCTCCCCGCTATGTTAAGTGAAGCAGCAATCAGATCATTTGTTGGTTTAGTATTACTCATCCTGCTTTCTTCTTTTTCTATGGTTTTACAGGAAAATAACAAACAAGGGATGGGCAGCTACACCCAAAAGTCCTCTCCTGCCTCTTCCACCCCCTCCAACCTCTCCCCTCCATTAAACTCCTCTCCGGGAAACTACAACCAGAGATGTGCTCCTCAGCTCCAGAAAGACATGTCACCACCTCAGGCTGTAAACCATCAGTCCCCTCACTCCTCCTACCCAAGTCCCGGCTCCAAACTGGAGCTAGCCCCGCCCTGCCAGGCTGTGGAGCCTCGTGGTCTTCACAACAAGAGAGGCCCTCATATTGGGGGCCAAGGTGGCAGCCACGCTACCTCTCATACAACATCTACTCCAACCAGGGGAGACAGAGATCATCATCTGCATGCCCAGTCATCACCAGCAAACGCTTCTGCAACCAGCAGCACCACCAACAACAGCAGCAGAAGCAGCAGCAGTGTGCCTTACAGCCACTTCCAGCCTCATCCAGGGCTGGGGCACCAGGGTCGTCCTCCCCCTCCTCCTCCTCCTCCTCCTCCTGCCAGCAGCACCTCAGTACCTCAGCAACAGCCAAGTGGTCCCCATGAGGTCTGGAGATACCAGAACAGGCCCAGCAGTCACTCTCTGGTGAGTACAGCAGCTCGTTTGTACCATGTGTCATTTGATAAAAAGGCAGCGGTTGCTTTTATTCAGGCCCACATTTGAACTCGCTGACTAAAAATGTTGTACGTGTTTCTTCAGGAGTCGGCCATCTACAGGCCTCCAGGTCTGCTACCTCAGCGCCAGCAGAGCCACAATCAGGTCATGGACAGTCGGCCTCCAGGTCCCTCCCAGCATCACCATCACATCAGCCCTCCTCTGCCTCCAACCAACTCCACCCGCACACCTGTCATCACATCCAATCCTCCCATGTCGCAGGCCTCATGCTCCGTCGGCCGCTATAGCAACAGCAGCAGCTCTAGTGGCGTTACCATGGCTGGTGTCGCCATGGTGACCACATCCCCCCCTGCTGGCTGCTCTGTGAACAATGGCAGCAGTAATAACAGTTGGCAAAGAGGAAGAGAGCCTGTACCCCAAAACTCCACCAGGGCTGTCATCACCCCCAAATCTCAGCTGGATGCTCTGCTGCAGCCCGGCTGTCAGAGTGGACAAGCTCCCACTGCCAGCCAGTCGCACCAGCAGGGGCTGCACAGACCTCAACACCAGGGACCCACTAGGTCGCAGCCTATGAAGGGGAAGACTCCATACTATGCTCAAGCTGAACTGGAACAACCTCCTCCATTTTCCTCATCTTCCTCGTTGTTCTCCTCAGGGCACCAGAGGGCAGGGGACAGTGTAATTACAAGCAGAGTTTCAAATCCACTTCTTAAATCTCCTACTACATATTGCCCACTTCCTCGCTCCACAGCCCCTCAACCATCCAGTCCAGCCCTCTCCTCCAGACTGGGTCATCAGCCACAGTCTGCCTCAGCAAAAATGTACTCTCAGCCCAAGATCCATCCACCAGCTCCAGCCCCTGTCCCTCAGTCCATCGAAGAGGCTCTCGACAAGCTGGATGCTGAGCTGGAAGGACACATGCAAGCTGAGGAAAGGAGGAAGAGGGACAGAGAGGAGCAGGAGAGAAGAATAAGAGAAGAGGAGAGACTAAGGAAAGAATTGGAAATGCGGCAAAAGTCAGAAGAGGAGAGGAAGAGGAAAGAGCTGGAAAGGAAGGATGAGGAGAGGAAAAAGCGAGAGGTGGAAAGACTGGAGGAGGAGAGGAGGAGGCGAGAATGGGAGAAACGAGAGCAGGAGAGAAAGAGGAAGCAAGAGGAGGAGAGGAAGAGAAGAGAAGTGGAGAGACTGGAGAAAGAGAGGAAACGGAGAGAATGGGAGAGGCAAGAAGAGGAGAGGAATAAGAGAGAATGGGAGAAGAAGGAGCGGGAAAAGAAGAGGAGAGAGTTTGAGAGGCAAGAGGAGGAGAGGAGGAGGAGGGAGGCAGAGAGGCAGGAGGAGGGAAGAAAGAAGAGAGAGAGGGAGGAGGAAGAGAAGAGAAAACAAGCAGAGTTTGAAAGAAAAGAGGAGGAGAGAAAAAGGATGGAGAGAAAGAGAGAGGACAAACTTTGCAATGCAAAAGGAAAGGAGCAGACTGCTATTGAAAATCTGGAGAGACTGCTCTCTGGCAACACCTCCCCAGCACCTCCACCGCCTCCCCTCTCTTCTGTTACTGCATCTCCTTCTTCAGGTCCTCCACCTCCCAGCTCTCAGGCTTCTCCTCCCTACCCCTGGCTAAGCCGTGGTGGGGTGCCCCCCTGTCCAGCAGGCCAGACACCCATCAACACTACCCCTGTAGAAAGGCTGCGGCCGCCTCCTCTTACACCTCAGACTGAGTATGCCAGGGAGAAGCAGAGGCAGAGGGAGATGTGGAGCAACAATGGCGGAACGACATTCAATCCCTCATCAACACACAATACCTCAGGGATGAACCAGCCGGTGTACCCCAACAAGCCCCCGGCAATGCAAGCAGCACCCAACCAATCCAAAGATGCAGCCAGTGAGAGAGACAGCAGCCAGCACTCTCTCCCCCCCTTGGCACTTAGAGAGCCCCCCAAACTGTATCAGGCCTTTTGTAGAGAAACCCTCCCACCACCACCTTTATCCTCCAGCTCCAACAGGGGACTCCTCAGCAAGCAGGCAGCAGAACGTGGTCTGCAGAATGCCAGCAGCTGCAGCACTGACTCCGACAGTGCTCAGTTTGAGGAGGAGCCCTCTGAGTTGTCCACACTGCTCCCCGACGGCCTGGCTAACATCATGGCAATGCTGGATGAATCTATCAAAAAGGAAGAGGAGATGTATAACAGTGAAAAGACTGGATCTACTGGTCTCCTTGATAACTTTTCTCCCAGTGCTGAGCCTGTCAAGAGCTACCTGTGTGCCCCAGACCTAATCCCAGCAACAAAGCATCAGCCCAACCAGGAAGACTTTGGATCTAATGCCAGCCCTCCTGTGCTCAGCCGCCAAGGCTCGCTGGCTTCCCCTTGCAGCCGAACGTCGTCTCTTAATGAGGAGGATGAGGACTACCTTAGACCTCAAATGAACCGTAAGCAGTCTGTGGATATGGGAATGCCAGTAGGTAACACCAATTACCGCCACAGTGACCTGGCTAAACTTTACGGCCTCCCTGAGCAGACTAAAAGCGAGGCAGACGAGGACGATGACGAAGAGGATTCTGAGGCACCATCTTGTTCTCCACCACCCCAAAGACCCCACCTCCATCAAACAGGTGTTAACAGCATGTTCAAGTCCTTAGCGACAGTCCTAGAGAGCCAGAAGTATGCCTACCGTGGTGGGCCTTTTGGGAGACCCCCTCCATCAGCTCTGGTAGGGGTCAAATATTCCTCTTCGCTGTCACTAGGCCCTGATATCTGCCGTCAGCAGCAAGGCAGCTCACCCACGTCAGATTCCACTAATCCACCATTCAGTCCTGCTGTCCCACCCCTAAAGTCCTCTCCTCGTTCTCTACTGGAAGACAAGAAACTGAAAATAGAGGACAATGAAGACTGGACAGATGATGGGGAAACAGAAGAAAGGATAAACTCTACCAAAAAGAGGAGTATTCCTACCATAAAGCCCATTAAGGTGATCAAGGAGGAGCAACAGTTGACAACCATCTCTGAGTCTTCTCTAGCAGAGTTGGGAAAGAGCTGCGAGGTCATGCTTAGTCGACAGTCACTTCCTAACAAGAACTCCTTTGATAAACCTGACGGCCATAGTAAGCTGGAGGACAGACACAAACCTGAGAAAGTAAAGGAACACAGAGATAAAGACAGAAACCGAGACAGAGAGAGGGAGAAAGAGAAGAAGAGAAAGCACGGCCACAGCAGCAGCAGGAAGCATGAAGACAGGAAGGAAAAGAAGAAGCATAGAGAAAAGAGGGAAGAGATGGTCTTCTCTTCTTCATCATCATCGTCATCGTCCACCCATTGTAGTTCCAGCCACAAGCGACACAAGGATGGTAAGAGCCATAAGGAGAAGAAAGATCGCAGAATTCTCGGTGACCTCAACCTCCAGAGGAAGGAAGGGTCGGAGAAGAATCGGAGTCATTACGACTCGGATAAAAAGAAACGCAAGGAGGCGTCCGGCGCCAGCTCCACCAGTGAAGGGGAACACGCAGAATGGACCTCCAGTTCAGGAGAAAGATCTTCAGAGCACAAAAAAGGTTCTGAATCCGGTCCATTAGGCTCCACTGACTTCTTGAAATTGAAGGCGCTGTCTGATGGGCCACCAAAGGAGCTGAAGATTCGTCTAATCAAAGTGGAGAGCGGAGACAGGGAGACATTCATCGCCTCAGAGGTGGAGGAAAAGAGGATTCCACTGGAGGAAATTACCATCAAGAACACGGCAGGCGAAATTATCCGCTCCTGCAAGTAAGTCCAAGTCTTTCTGAAAATGATTTAATGCTTATGTTCACTAATATTTGCCAGGATTAATTGTCAAAGATTCTTGTTTTCCTTCCATCTCAGACCTGTAGTTTGCACTTTTTTCTTATTACCCAGTATAAATTACCTTTGGGAGACATTTGTCATGAAAAAGAAGCAAATTACATTAAACTAATATATTCATGCTAAACAAAGTAATTTAAGTCTGAAATTACTACACATCAGGTAGCTCACATGCACAACAGTATTAAATGAAACCTGTAATATGTTTGTTGTGTACCTTCATGTTTGCATTTGTTAACCTGTTAACTTTTCTGTCTACTGTTTTAGGGGAGCCAGAATCAAAGGGAAATTCAGAGAATCTTACTTGCTGCCAGCATTCTCCGTAAAACCCATCATAACTGCAGATGAACCCATTCCTAGAGAGAAGCTCAACCCCCCTACACCCAGCATCTATGTAAGTACCTATATTTCTGACACACATTTTTAACATATAATACAATTTAGATGACGTAAATGTAAACTGATAACACATTAACCAACAGAGGAAAGATGGACACCACTTGTTTAATTCTAATGTTTATTCAAATATACATTTTTTAACACAAAGCACAAAGTTAGCTTAACATGTACAGTACAAAATACAGTTGTTTAGATAATGCACCTAAAATGCATGTGCTGCCCTCTTGTGGTGAAGACACAGGTTAAAACAGACTATATAAACTTTATTGCTCTTAGGTCCTAAACCATTATTATAAATTGGCAGAATATTTCTTTACTGTCAGACACACAAAGTAATGTTTCCTTTCCTTGTTCTTAACCTCTTATTCACTGATATAAAATGTATTTTTTTGTCTTTTAATTTTTCTCATCTCATTTTTGAAATACACCATCTCTGATACATTGGCAATATTTCTAACGTGGTATTCATGACTGATTTTTCCTCTCTGTAGTTGGAGAGTAAGAGGGATGCCTTCTCCCCTGTGCTGCTGCAGTTCTGTACAGACCCCAAGAATCCTGTTACTGTCATCAGAGGATTGGCTGGATCCCTACGACTCAGTAAGTTTACACTTAAAGGAACTTAAAATAAATGTATTTTATTTACACACAAACTTGAGAGAAGGATGTCTTGATATTTATAGAACAGAAATATCAAGGCTATCAAAAACAGTGTTGAACATAATTTTTTCATCTTTCCTGTTGATCTGTAATACTTTTACAACACAAGGCTGCTTCTAAAGCATGTATCTAATTTTCCCTTGCAATGTTTTCAGACCTTGGGTTGTTTTCCACAAAGTCCCTGGTGGAAGCCAATGCAGAGCAGGCGGTGGAGGTGAGGACTCAGGTGCAGCAGCCTGCTGATGAGAACTGGGACCCCACTGGCACCGGTCAGACATGGCCTTGTGAGAGCAGCCGTTCTCACACCACCATCGCCAAGTACGCCCAATACCAGGCCTCCAGCTTTCAAGAGAGTCTACAGGTATAGAACATGACACATTACTACTTCCATTTCTACATGCATGTGCATTGTTTTGCCAGAATAAGCTCCTAAACATGTTGCCTGTGTCTTAAGGAGGAGAAAGGTAGTGATGAGGAGGACGAGGAAGATGATGAGAAGGAGAAGAAGCCACCCAGCAGCTCTGATACTCCCAACAAGGACAGCTCTAAAGAAAGTAGCAAGTAAGTATAATGTTCAGAGCAGCAGTTACTATTATAAAGTACTCGGGTGTTTTGCAATTTGTACTAATGTTGAAATGTTGTTCTTAGTGGTGAGCAGAAACCAGTTGGGAAGATCATCAAGTTTGGCACCAATATTGACCTCTCCGATCCCAAGAGGTGAGCAGATTCAACATCCCATCCTAAAACAATCTGTGTGGCAAAAGCTCTTTGCACTCCATGCAGCTAATCCTAAAAGCAAAGTTCTAATCTGCTGTCTTTTGGCTCAGGTGGAAACCTCAGCTTCAGGAGTTACAGAAGCTTCCAGCATTTATGCGTGTAGCATCCAGTGGAAACATGCTGAGCCACGTTGGGCACACCATCCTAGGCATGAACACTGTCCAGCTATACATGAAGGTTCCAGGGAGCCGGACTCCTGGTAAGGAACATACCTTAGTTAAACAATACATAACGCAAGCTACTATCTGCATTAAGAATTCTTTATGACGTACCATATTTTTGTCCTGATTCAACAGGTCACCAGGAGAACAATAACTTCTGCTCAGTAAACATCAACATCGGCCCTGGAGACTGTGAATGGTTTTCTGTCCATGAAAACTACTGGCACGCCATTAATGACTTCTGTGAAAAGTGAGTAGGGGAAAAAAATCTGACATCATGGATAATGTACATAGTTTGTAAAAGTGTTAACACCTTTATACGAATGAAACGTGGAGACTGATTTAAGGTGCTAAGCCCTACACCTTCCTCCCATGTGCTCAGGCATGGAGTGGACTACCTGACAGGGTCCTGGTGGCCGGTGTTGGAGGACCTCTACAACGCCAACATCCCGGTGTACCGCTTCATCCAGCGGCCTGGAGACTTGGTGTGGATCAATGCTGGTACCGTCCACTGGGTTCAGGCTGTGGGCTGGTGCAACAATATTGCCTGGAATGTTGGACCTCTCAATGGTAAGGAGTGCACCACCTGCTGGCCAAAATACAGAATACTTCAACAACACCGAACGCATTTCTTAAGATGGTATTTGTTTCATGTGTATTACAGGTTACCAGTATCAGCTGGCCCTGGAGAGGTTTGAGTGGAACGAAGTGAAGAAGGTCAAGTCCATTGTCCCCATGATTCATGTGTCCTGGAACGTGGCCCGCACTCTCAAGATCACTGACCCAGACACCTACAAGATGATCAAGTGAGTACAGCTGGCAGTTTGAGGTTAAAACCTTTTAAAACGGATTAGACAGGTGTGCGAAGTAAGGTGGACCACAATATATATGACCAGTAGCTACTTTAAAGAAGCAGAATGTACTGGAGGTGTTCTGTTAGATTGCACTGGTTATGATATACATACACACAAAAACCTGCACATGAATATTTGATAGGTGCCTTTATATTAATGTTGGTATCTACTTTCCTGCCAGACACTGCCTACTGCAGTCCATGAAGCACATCCAGATCCTGCGGGACCAACTGGTGGCTGATGGCAAGAAGATTTCCTACCAGAGTCGGGTCAAAGATGAGCCTGCCTACTACTGCAACGAGTGTGATGTGAGTAGCTGTTAGTCACTGTAACCATAAACACTTTTTTCATTTCATGCCAAGTCACCTAACCCTCCCAGTCCATGCAATGGATTTTCCTGAAAAACCTCATGGGACCTTGCAAAGTACTGTTTTGAAGTTTAAAGCTAGATTTTATTATCAACCCCTTCTAAGCCTCACCAATTGCTATATTTTCACTGGACTGAGCTGAAAATTTGTACTAAACGAAAGTTTTACTGTAATCACATTGAATGAAGAATCTTGCAACCTCTTTTATGCAGGACTAATTACTAGATAAGATTTAATGACATCAATACTGCACAACATTCAAAAAACAAGTGCAGCTAGCTAGCTCAGTGACTAACACCCCAGACCTTGGCATGGGAGATCGGTGGTTCAAATCCCGGTCAGGGTGCAGGTATCCAGTGAGGACCCTTGTAAGTGCTGAGTTGCAGATTATCAACTGGATTGTCTTTAGTACAAATTTTAGACCAATTCAGTACAAAACAAGCAATTGGAAAAAAGTATTTGGAATAGAGCTTTAGGATTCTGCAAGGTCCCATGTACTTAATAGAACCTTCTTGAGAAAGTTGCACAGTATTCCTTCCAAAGTCAAAACTTTCTTGCTAACCTGGAATTTTTTGCTTTACTCTTCCTGTCACAGGTGGAGGTGTTCGATTTGTTGTTCGTGACAAGTGAGAGCAACAGCAGGAAGACGTATGTGGTTCACTGTGAGGACTGCGCTCGTCAGCGTAGCCCCAACCTGACCAACGTAGTGGTGCTGGAGCAGTACCGCATCGAGGAGCTCATGAACGCATACGATTCCTTCAGCCTGGTGAGCAGAGACTTACCTCAATATTCCGCCTTGTCAGATGCCGCTTTCTGACCCTGAAATAAATTTACCATGTCACTAACACATTAATAGTATTATTTGTAAATTAATTGTCATATTTTTCTCTTACCAGACCGCCTCCTCCCGGTGACAGAGCTCCCCACCCATGTCTCCTCAGCCATAACCAAAACTCCTGCAAGCCAGGACAAAAGACAGTTTCACTTTGGTTTTCAACTTACCCTTCATTATTTAGCATCATTTTGCTACTACTACTGCTACTACTTGCCGAACAGCCAGTTGAATACGTTTACTCATTATTACTGTTTACAAAAAGAAATACCAAGCCGCCAATAAAATACCAGTTTACTCTCAGATGGTGCTTTCAACCAGAAACCCTGGCAACAGAGAACCGGGGGCAGTTGGTGCTGCCATTGAACAAACTGTGGAGGGTAGTTGATGGTTTCAATGGCGTGTTTCTGTCAGTACCAGAAAGAACTTTTCTGTTGTCGTCTTGAATACTGAAATTTGTACATGCTGTTTGAAATTTTTGTGGGGTGCTGTCTTTTTTAAAATAATTTATTGTTTTGTTTTTTCTAAACTAGATCAGCCTAGATATATACCACATTGGCCTTGTATTTAGAAAAGAGAGAAAATGAAAAATACTAATAATAGAGATATGAACATTTTTCTAAAGCATTAAGAATTTAAAAAAATACAATTGTTTGGAATGCTTCAAAAGATACGGGTTTTAGTGACTTTGGTTGTTTTTTTGGGGGGGGATTCATTTTTGCTTTTCAGAATCTTGTATGTGTTGTAAATCTTGTTTTTATGAATTATACTTTTATTTTCCTCTGAAGATTAATATTCAGTTGTCACACGTCATCAGGTCTTTTTGTTCATTTCTCCCATCTCTATATGAACTATCTCTTGAAAAAAAAAAAGAAAAACTCATTGTCATCTGGTGTGTGTGTTGTACCTCTGATTGTTTGTTCCAATATGCAGACTTAGTATTTCCTGGATTTTTTTTTTTTGGCATTGTACATTTAATTTAAAATGTTTCCTCTATTTATTGGATATCAATGTTCTCCCTTTTTTAATAGGGTTGTACAATTTTGCTTTTTTTTTCCCTTTATTTTTTATGGTGACCGATTGCTCTGTAAGAACTGAAATGTGGAGGTTGTATGTCTGCAGGAGTGGAGGCTGCTGTTGCTCTGGTGCTTGCCTCTCGACTCTTGCCTTTTCTCCTGATATATATTAAATTATATCTTTATCTTGAATATAACACCACCTTTCCTGTAGACAATAGGCACACTGCTCACGTAGAGAAAATGACTAATGGAATGCTGTGTTTGTATGCTCATTAAGGAAAAAAACAAAACTACTTTTTCGAAAGAGTTTTGAGAAATGGTAATTTTTTTTACTATGTAGGGGACTTTTAGATGAGATTTTAATGATTTTATGATATCTGTTGAATATGATAACGGGATAGATGGTGCTAAATGTTCTCTTTGAACAACTTTTTCTTTTTGTCTTCTTAAAATGAGAATTCTATTTTTCCTGTTGCAATATTACCTTACACTTTTCCTTCTCTTTGTGGTCATTTATTTATAACTGCACTGTTTAGAGAATTCACACAGACATACTTGCAGACACACACACCAAACTGAGCCAGACATGTCTTAAACACTTGTGAATTTGTGTGACATTACTATGACTATTAATAATAAACGCTTTTTGATAAATCCAGAACACGGTCTTGGCTGATTTTCTTTCTTACTTTGTCGTATCTCATCTGCCAGTAGCATATTTGTCGATGCACCTCTAGACTTAGTCAATGTTCCTCATCTTAGTAATTCCTCTTCAGAGCAATTAAAAACAACACAAGTTCAGGAAATTAAATTAAGGATGCCAGTGAAACTATTTAGTCTGATTGCATTAACATCAACAGCAGCCGTTTTTTACAACACACCTGCCATTTTGTTACAACAATAATTTCTTATAGCATTTTTTCTTTACAAAATACTTGTCTATAGAGTTTTTACAACTTACTTTACACTATTTGTACCATAACCTACAAGATTACATACTATTATGACATATACTATAGTATGACCTAGGCCAAAATACATGATGATTTTGTTTGACAAAATACTTTACCAGAGCGATTTTCGCAACATGCTGTACACTATTTTCACCATAAGAGGTGTTTTTATGACACCCATTTTTAGGCGTTTTTGAAATTTTCGACATGCTATACTATTACTTTTTTTTGGGACAAAATACATGATTTTTTTTGCCAAAAGACTTTACTATAGTGCTTTTCATGGCGTATTGTACACTATTTTCACCATAAGAAGTGTTTTTATATTTGGGCGTTTATGAAATTTTCGACATGCTATACTATGACTTTTTTTGGGGCCAAAATACATGATTTTTTTTGCTAAAAGACTTTACTATAGTGCTTTTCATGGCGTATTGTACACTATTTTCACCATAAGAAGTGTTTTTATATTTAGGCGTTTTTGAAATTTTCGACATGCTATACTATGACTTTTTTTTGGGCCAAAATACATGATTTTTTTTGCCAAAAGACTTTACTATATTGCTTTTCATGGCG
>OMNN01056267.1:0-10464 GCA_900302755.1 Chromis chromis
GTGTGTCTTGCCTACAGTCAAACATGGTGGTGGGAGTGTCATGGTCTGGGGCTGCATGAGTGCTGCCGGCACTGGGGAGCTACAGTTCATTGAGGGAACCATGAATGCCAACATGTACTGTGACATCCTGAGGCAGAGCATGATCCCCTCCCTTCAGAAACTGGGCCGCAGGGCAGTATTCCAACATGATAATGACCCCAAACACACCTCGAAGACGACCATTGCCTTGCTAAAGAAGCTGAGGGTGAACGTGATGGACTGGCCAAGCATGTCTCAGGACCTAAACCCTATTGAGCATCTGTGGGGCATCCTCAAACAGAGGGTGGAGGAGCACAATGTCTCTAACATCCACCAGCTCCGTGATGTCGTCATGAAGGAGGGGAAGAGGATTCCAGTGGCAACCTGTGAAGCTCTGGTGAACTCCATGCCCAAGAGGGTTAAAAGGCAGTGCTGTAAAATAATGGTGGAGACACAAAATATTGACACTTTAGGCCCAATTTGGACATTTACACACGCTGTAGAGTGACTACTTTACATTGTAGCAAAGTGTCATTTCTTCAGTGTTGTCCCATGAAAAGATATTTGCAGAAATGTGAGGGGTATACTCACTTTTGTGACATACTAGGAGCATTGGGCTGCCGTGGTGCAGCGCCCAGGGAGCAGTCAGGGGTTAAGGGCCTTGCTCAAGGGCCCACAGTGGTGGTGACTGGGACAAGCGGTCGCTCTCACTTTCCCACCTCAACCTCTTGCCAGTCCAGGGACTCGAACTGGCGACCCACCAGTTACAAATTCGCTTCACAAACCACTAGGCCACCACTGCCCCAGTGAGAGCTAAACTCAGAAAATATTCATAATATGAAGGTAAACATTTGTGTGGCTTTATTGAATGTACTAAAGCTTATTCTGAAGGGGTCAGGTGGGAGCTCTTTTGAGATTTGGAATGAAATGACCCAAGTACCAAAATCTTTAAACTCCTGTCGAGACCCATACCACTTACCTCCAAAATCAAATTTTTAGACTGATTTCTTTTGATCAAATGGGTAACCTACGACACTAGAGGTCTAAATCAACCTGCTTTAGATAACTATTCCTGCAGAATCATCAATGAATGGTGTGACATCCTGAATATTATCTTTGGGGCTGATAGAGAGAAGAAAAAACACACCAAAAGTCTTAACATGGATGGACAGGATGGACTCACCTCACCGCTATAAGCACTTTGGCCGTCAAAGTGAACTACCTGGCAGATCGCCATTCTAACCTCTAAACCACACGCACTCGTTATGCTTGTATAGTAAGGCTGGCCTTGTTCCAGTTTAAACCTTTAAACTTTAACCTTGCTGATTGTGACTTGTTCAGAGCAATCATTAAATCCAGCCAGGATTTTGATCAACCAAAGTCTGTATGAACCGTGGCAAAATTTGCAACAATCAACCTGGATATGCTTCAGTTTTATAGCACATTTGTTGTATTTCAGCCACATTATAGAAAGCTTTTGTGGGATTTTTGCAGTCGACTGTATAATACAGCCCACAATAAAAGAGAGAAAATTCTGAACACAGTTTTCTTTAAAAGGAATATTGTAAGTGGGGAAGACTGACCTGAGTAATTGATTTAGACATGAAGCTAATGAATGGAAGGTCGCTGCTTCAACCTTCTTGACCATGTGGGGGAAATGAACCAGATGCAGTGTCTTAGTGTTTTCCAGCAGGATCCACATGAGAAGCATACTTAATGTGATATATTAATTGATTGGTTGAATCAAACAATCATTTTCATGATTAAATCTGCCAATTGTTCTAATGTCATTAGATTTATAAAACCAAGGGAGAAAAACATCAGTAATGATTCACTGTTTTGGAAGGCAATATCACTGACTGTGCATGCAGTTATTTCTCTTCTATTACAGGCAAATTGTTGAGTTGCAAATTGTTGATACCAGTAAATCACTGCAGGCAGTGATTTACTGGTATCAACAATTTGCTTGTAATAGAAGAGAAATAACTGCATGCACAGTCAGTGACAATACAATATATACTACATTTACAAAGCCTATAATGATCCATGGTGCTGATTTAACATAAGTGTGACTTTAAGGCTGCAGTGTTACATTTTAATATGCAACGCTTTGGCTTTAAAAATTTTCTTTTGCACAACCTGTGCAGACACTGGCTCAAAAACTATGTTATCTGTAAGTGGACTATTGCATTTGTATGTTATTTTGTCCACAGCATCCATAAAAAGAAGCAGCAATAAAAAGGCTTTTAAATAGAATGCTGAGGATTAGGACATATTTCAGGGGATGCCAGCAGTGATGTTAAAGTGAGTAAAATCTGACTTTATAAAGTCCGCGGCTTCTTGCATAATCTCTCTGGGAAATTCAATTTATTGCTGCTTACTTAACCAATTAGGGCCAAATTAGTGAAGTCTTCATTCCATTCTTTTTTCTGTCCTTAAGTATGCATACTGCTCCCATTATGCACACAAAGCTCTGTTAGTCTCATACTAAGTTATAACCAAACCTGTTAAGTTCAGGATCTGCCACCTCATCATGTCATCCTGGCAGCCCAATTAGTGCAAACAGGCTCTTTGTATCTCCTAAAAATAGACCAGCTTAAAGCCTCTTAAGATCAAACCACATAAGTTGCTTTCCCTGTGTGCCGTCTGCGAATAAACGTGCAAAGACACTTAGCAACTAGCAAATCCCTGTGTGCGGTGGTGTCTTTAAGGCTCAAACAGGCGTGGTACAGGAGCTTCAGGAGCTGCAGGTGCTCTAGGTGCTCCATTGTGCCTG
This sequence comes from Chromis chromis, assembly GCA_900302755.1. Taxonomy (NCBI): domain Eukaryota; kingdom Metazoa; phylum Chordata; class Actinopteri; family Pomacentridae; genus Chromis; species Chromis chromis. The sequence goes on from OMNN01056267.1 coordinate 2,795, forward strand.
GAACCTGCAGATGGGTGAACTCTAATGTTTTTGTAGTATATCAGCTGCTAGCTACCAGGATGTCACGGGACACATCCACCACGGCCGACCTAGTGCACAACTTGGTGGCCAACACGGCCTACCTGAAGGCTCAGCATATTGATCGTAACGAGCTGAGAAAACACAGACTCTCCCTGTCGCTGCCCAAAGCAAAGAAGTCCTCTAGTCTTCGGGCAGCAGTGGGGAAGAAGTACGAGTCACTTTGTGAGCAGCAGCCTATTGGGAGGAAGTTGTTCCAGCAGTTCCTTCTAGGGTCTAACCCTCAGTATGGGGCCGCTTTTGAGTTCCTGGAGGAGCTGAGTGCCTGGAAATTTGCAGAGAACGAAACCAGACAAAAGGCCAACCAGAGGATCATCGCTAAGTTCTTCCGACCTGAGTCCAAGTATTTCCTCTCCTACCTCACAGGAGAGGATGCTAAGATGTGCAAGGATTTAACTGAGAAGAATTTGGATGAGGTGGCGATGGAGCAGATGAGGGAAGCCACAAGGGACTTCCTGAAGGGAAAACCTTTCTTGGAGTACCAGAAGAGCCCTTTTTTCTCCAGGTTTCTCCAGTGGAAGGAGTACGAGAACCAGAACATCACTGACAAATACTTTTATGAGTTTAGGACGTTGGGAAGAGGTGGCTTTGGTGAGGTGGGTATCAAAAACTTTGGGATGTAAATGAAAGTGTCAGATTGCTTGATGGTCTTTGAACAATTATTTAAAGTTGGATTTTGTCAGTCTCAAGCAAATAAAAGTTGAATTCATGAGCGAGCAATTAAATGCACCCTTGCTTGATTTAATGTACTTAGGGATTTTGGTGCTTCCGTCTGACATGGCAAACTTAAACCTGATGGTGCTACAGTATGTGACCGACATAAGCAAGTCAGATTGTTTTCCAAACTTGTGCTACTATAATGTGAAGCTTCAGCTTTCATAACTGTCCAGAAATTGTCACTTGTGGACACAGTGGCCTTTGTTCTGCAAAAGTTACGTTGCCTTTTCTTGGAAACCTATTCCAGGATGGCACCTTTACAACCAATAAATAAACCTGTTAATTAATTCTAAAGTAATGTCACTTTTTCTGGCAGGTGTGTGCAGTGCAAGTGAAGCACACAGGCCAGATGTACGCCTGCAAGAAGCTGGATAAGAGGCGCTTGAAGAAGAAAAGTGGCGAGAGACTTGCCATCGTGGAGAAGCAGATCCTTGAGAAGGTCAACAGCTTCTTCATCGTGAACCTGGCTTACGCTTACGACAACAAAACGCACCTGTGCCTGGTCATGGACCTGATGACCGGAGGAGACCTCAGGTTTCATATCTACGAGTTGGGGACGAGGGGTATCTGCTTGGAGCGTGTCATTTACTACACGGCCCAGATCACCACCGGCATCCTCCACCTGCACTCCATGGACATCGTGTACCGAGATATGAAGCCCGAGAACGTGCTCCTGGATGGTAAAGGACAATGCCGGCTGTCTGACCTTGGGCTGGCTGTGGAGCTGCCAAAGGGCAAGACGATCTGCCAGAAGGTTAGTAGGGTGACCTCTCCCCAGATTAACCTACACTCTCACTGTGAGACATTTGTATGACAATGCACAAATTTTTTCGATTTGTGCTACAGTAAAGAAAAACTGCACATTCTAGAAAAAGCTTGGCTAATATCTTCCAAGGTCTTATTCAATCCTTATTTTGTGTGTCACTCAGAGAAACCCTTCCCGACATGAAAACCGTTTTTTCTTTCTAATACCACTGCACAGCGTACTACCACCACCACAAGTAGCTTACCAGGAATAAATACGATGGCTCTTAGTCCTGCTCTGTCAGTAAATACAAGAGTGCATAACCCTTTGTAACCCAAATTAATCTTATTAAAAGGGGCCTGACCTAATTTCTGGTTAGACGTCGCAATAAGCAGAAGATTGACCGGAGCCTGTTAGCATTACCTGGTTAATCTTTCCTTTACTAATACCAGATATGGTTTCCACATGTCTGTCGAAGAGGATGAGTCAGGGGATTTACAGCAGGCATCCACTCAGTAGAGACACTAAGATACAACAGAGTCTTTCTCTTAAAGCAGCATTATCTGTTCTAACAGTGTCTTATTGTCCAGCATGTCACATTGCACTCTTGTGTCCATATTTTTGTCTCCATTTCGCATTATTTAATTTTCTGTTCCAACATGTGGAAGCTGGTCAAGATTGTCTGTCACAGATAAGGGAAATTAACTGAAGCTGAAGTATTTACTGGAACAGATTATCATGTTTGATCTGTGTGAAGGGAAAACCTCATGATGATTTCACTGCAAAAAAAGAAATCTTGTTTGTCCTTTCAAGCCTTTTAAAAGCTCAGTGTAGGGTTAGGGTTAGGGGTTAGGGTTAAAGTTACAAGCATATACAGTGTCTTATTTTTTGTGAATTGAAATAAAGTGTCTAAAATTGTAAAACTTGTTTTCTAAATGTTTTTTCCTCTATGTTCCAGGCTGGTACGACCGGCTACATGGCCCCTGAGATCCTAAAACAGGAGTACTACCGCACCTCTGTGGACTGGTGGGCTCTGGGCTGCAGCATCTATGAGATGCTTGCGGCCCGTTTGCCTTTTAAAGACTTCAGGGAAAAGGTGCAGAACGAGGAGGTGACTCGCCGCACCCTGGAGGACGAGTGCAAGTATGACAAGCGCTTTGATGCTCCCACCAAAGATATCATCAACCGCTTTCTCAAGAAGAGGGTTCCGCATCGCCTTGGGTGCCGGTGAGAATCTTAGTCTGTCTCATGAAAATATAATGTGTGTCCTGGTGTGACAAAGTCTGTAGAGAAACAGGTGCAGACAAGTGGTTCAGGACACCTTGAAGATATACACCAATCAGCCACAATATTATGACCACTGACAGGTGAAGTGAATAACATTGGATTTTAACATCTGTGTTGATGAGACTTAGAGACCCAAATAAACATTGTCCCAGAACAAGCTCACTCCCTCATGCAAATGCAATCCCAAATGTCACTGGCCTACCCCCGCAGGAAAATGCACCCCACTACATGGCAAAAACATCAAACAATCAGGAACATCTTGAGGAATATGACAATGGCCCAAGATGTTGATTTGACCTCCAGACTTCCTAGACCCCATTCTGATCAAGCATCAACAGGATACAGTGGAACAAGTTTGATTGACAGAGGCCCCACTGCACAAGTCAGAGTACCCAAAGGATCCACTGCCAACGTCCTGGTGCCAGACCCCATAGGACACCCTGAGAGGTCCTCTTGTCCATGTCCAATGGTTCAGAGCATTTTTGGCCACATAAGGGGGACCAACACAATATTAGGCAGGTGGTCATAGTGTTATGCCTGATCGGTGTATGTATGTAAGTGGTACAATACAAATCAAGTTTATTAATCCCACTACAGGTAATTTGTGTGGGTCACAAGATGAATAACAGAACAGCAAAAATGGCAAAACATATTGCAGTTATGCTACAAAGAGAGGTTTTGTTCTTGTCTTTTCTCATAAAATGCTTTAAATTTAACCTTTTAAACTTCTAAAATTACCTAAATATAACAATCTGAAAATGACAGGTATAATTGCTGAAGACATATTGACATATGCAATGTACTGTTTCATTTTAAGGTCAAAAAGCGTCAGGTTTTTCAGCCTAGCCATCAATATTCAGAGGTTAGAGATTAACCTTAATGCAGCACTACATCCTCACCAACACAAGGGGGTGCCACTTTTATTAGGAAAATGTTTATGTCAAAGTGAACGTTCTTGGAATTTCTTTTGTGGCTTTTCAGATCTCCTGGTGGAATAGTCAAGTCATTTTTGCATCCGTCACTCAGATTAGTCTTCTCAGATCCTCTGCAAACATCACTGCAGTGACAACAATAAAAGGCGGATGGTACATCTGCTTTTAAGAGGCCTCTTGTCACAAATAAGTCTTGAAATGTAGTTGCTGATCTCTTTAAATCCTTTAAAGGTTCATCTTAAGACATACTTACCATCTACAAAGGTTGAAGTTGGATAGAGCTGAGCTGGGTTTTATTTATGAATGCACAAAGAAATCTACACCAATATCGATATTAAAATGAAATATCAGCATAAAATGAATATTGACACATAACAGCTGCCAGGCTACAAGCTTAGAGTTTTGTTTAAAAATGTTACATAAAATAAACATGTCATGTTTCGCCCAGTGAATGTGAACACTTGAATGTTATAGGTCTGCAGACTTGATTTTGCATCGGCGAATAAAAAATACCAAAAAAAAATATGTACATTAATGATTGAAAAATAGTAAATTTTTGACTGTTATTTTGTTACACTACTAGTAATATCTACTAAAATCAGATTTTACAGATTATTTTCAGTATTTTACGGTTTGTGAATGTTACAGTGTACACATTTTTTAACATACTGTATGTTTTCTGGCATCCTTGCTGCTAAAATTCACAAGAGATTTTTTTTTTTTTTACAGTGTATAACCTGTATGAGCATATTCTGTCATACAGTCAAATCAGCTGTTAATGTCTCATATTAACATATTCCAATTTAATTCCTCATAATCCAACATCTTCTCTCTTTTCTAACAGCAACGATGACCCACGAAGCCACGTGTTTTTCAAGTGTATTAACTTCCACCGTCTGGAAGCCGGACTGGTGGATCCTCCGTGGGTGCCAAAGCCCAACGTGGTCTACGCCAAAGACACAGACGAGTTCAGGGACACGTCTGAACTTAAGGACATCCAGCTTGATGCCAAGGATGAGAAATTCTTCCGAGAGTTCAGCACAGGCGCCGTGTCCATCCGGTGGCAGAAGGAGATCATCGACAGCGGAGTGTTTGACGAACTGAACAACGCCGAGCTGAACGCAGAGAACTGTGAGAACACGTGGAAATCCAAGATGTGCATCGTCTTATAGAGGTGGACCGTTTCTTGAATACTTGAAAATGTACAAGAGTCCTTAAATTTGATTCATTTAAACATGCCAAGTGCCTGATCAAAGTTAAGGTTGAACCTCAGGAACCTACTTTTTCACACAACTGCTTGCCTTTTTCCTTAACCACAGTGCATTTTCCTACTAAGGAAGAAGTTTGAGTCGATATGAAAACATTTAATCGCAGTATTACGATGCCACAGCCAAACATAATGGGACAGTTGTCGCAGCAGTAAAACAAAACCACAGTATTTACACCCGGATGGAAACACACGCTGACATTGTTGCTGCTTTACACTTTGCCCTCTATTCCTGGTGAGACAGCAGATCCCAGCGCTTTCATAGTTTCCATTACATCACTCAGCCATTTTGGCAGGCAAGTGTTTACATGTGTTTGTAAACACTCTGCATAATGGTTGTGTATCACTGACCGGCAGCAGTGTTATCATCAGTATTTGCATTATTGTGCCACATTTCTCCTAACGACTGAAGTGTCACACAAACACCACAAAGGCCTTTTGCTCTCATGCAGCCTCAGACTGATGTCAACTAGCAGACATTCACCACTGAGTGCCGCCAGACTCCCGTGAAGCGTGTTCAGCCTCCCGCAGCCTCCTCATCATCCTCATTATCCTGACTGTGCAGCTCCGGTATTTACAAGCACTGGATGACTTGTTCGCTCTTTTTAACGAGGGATGCAGGGAGACAAATTGTCGTGCACGCATAGTTTTTTCCACTTAAAAAACATGTTAACATAGAATTTTTGGCATTAACAAGCCAATGCTAATCCCCTTTATTACCCCCCCAAATCACCGCTTTGTTTACAAGCCATACACAAACTAATGGTGAGGTGGTTACTGCTTAGCGCGCAGCAACAAAACACAACATAGTCTGTTTATGAAAAGCTGTTTTAGTTTTCACACGTGGATCCATAGTTTCGCTACTGCATGACAAGAGATGGAGTTTGCAGTAGAGTCATGTCCTCTTGTTGTTAACCAGCCCTCTAATATGAATATGGCAGTGATTACAGACTGCAGCTTCTCTTGAGGAATTTAGGAGATTTCAGGTATTTTTTGGCTTTATTTGGTAGCGATTAGAAAGATGAAAGAGAGGAGGCAGATCAGGTTTGACATGCAATGTAGGGCCCAGTCTGAACTCAAAGCTACCAGGATGCTCCAGGTGACTTATTTCTGACTCTAATGACTCATCTATTTGTGTTTTTCACTCTTAAATGTAAGTAATGCATGTCTCTTCAGTTTCATACTCACAAAGAGCTGCATTGTGCATACCAATCAGTGCCTATCATATATGTTAATGCATATATTAATATATAAATGTGCTTTTGTGAAGATTTTTATATATTTTCAACGGTGTATTTAATCATTTTTACTTAAACAAGCTGACGATGGATACATTATAAAGTCCAAAGGGAAGGAAAATAAAAGAAAGAGAACAATGATAATGTGCAATAAGAACAGTTAAGACAATCCCTGCAACAGGAGTCAGGTTCCACATAGTTCAGACAGGGTTCCCAGGTTTTACAGAACTGGTCTATTTATAAATGTGATATACCTGTAAGTTGCTTTAAAGTTCAACAGCACTCTCTGCCAGCCTTTACAAGTTGGTATCTTTTTATTAATCCACTGCAGTGGATCCAAGTGTTTTTGATGTTGCATATCTGCTTGAGAGGCCCAGAATGACAGACACTGGGTCCATCTTTAAGTCCACTAATGCCTCACTGTCTAAAACCAGCATCCAGCAGTTGAGGCTAGAAATCAGGATTGTTCATATTATGGGTGAAAGCAGATGTCAGTTGTGGCCTTTTCTTGACTCGACACACTATTCCAGAATATTTTCTTATGTTATATGTAACATGTAAGGATTTTGTATCCTGTTTTTGTAATTTTGTAATTTCCTAAATGTGGCAACTTTTTCAGAAGATGTGATTACAGGAAATAAAAACTAATTTCCACAAGCTTGAGTGAAATAAAACAATTTCCTATGTTGCATTGCTGATGACTTCTGCTAACAAGTGAGCCTTCAGAGCGATGACATTTAAAGTTACAGGTCAATAGTTACTTTGATTACCCTCCTGTTGTTCATCTCAAGGCATCAATATTATCTGTCATCATCTTCTGAAAAGCAGGAAGGTGCTTGTGTCTTTAAACCATAACTGCACTTCCTTCATAATTAGATCATAATGTCGCCTCAATATCTGATTCAGAGTGTTTCATCCATCACTCAGCGAACCACTCCAAAACCTCAGACACGTTTAGGGACACATAAACATGTGTTGTGCTAATTCCTGCGAGGGGGTGACCTTACAGGCCTGAGAAGTGGTTCCGTTCACGCTTGACTGTCATGAGATTAGAGGGTGGTTCAGATGGAAATCCAAGACGCAACCTGATCATCATCGGCTGTGGAGGCCGAGCAGGGAGTCCACTGTGGACGACGTGACGACAAGACAAACTCAGGCAGAAGGTCTCCAGGAACATGTTTTTACCAGGCGCGTACAAGCTGCTGCCAGGGTTCAGTTCCCAATGGCCCGACGCTGTAGCGCTGCAACTCCAACAAACTCTACCACACACGCAAACACACACTGCAAACATTGCAGCACATTTGCACTCATGCATGCAGATACACGTGCATTTATGCATCGCTGCTTGCTTGTGTTGTGCAGGAAAAGATGTGCATAAACCCCACAGAGCACTTTCACATACACTC
>OMNN01056267.1:10488-25256 GCA_900302755.1 Chromis chromis
CACACACGCCCACACACACACACACACACACACACACACACACACACACACACACACACACACACACACACACACACACACACACACACACAATCTTATTACCTCTGTAAAAGCAAGCATGGGGTTTTAGAGATCAAAGCAGGGTGTAATTTGGTATCTGCGTTTGTTACATGCCCGTGCTCTGGATTCACATCAAAGGCATGTGCCACACTTCAGTTCTGCCCTGGCATCCTCGGGATGGTATCACACCACTGATATTACTGCTTTTCCCTTCTTTGGCTGTGAGTGTACGTCTAAATCTGTGTGTACATGCATATACGTGTGTATGTGTGTGTGTGTCTCGAAAGGTGTAAACATGAAAATTACACTAACTGGTGTCTATATTTGCACTTGTGTGTGTGTGTGTGTGTGTGTGTGTGTGTAGGATAGGTGAGAAAACGGTTAAACAGTCGAGACAGAGAGGCCATTGTCTGCTGAGGGAAAGTGAGAGCCAGCCATGTGGGAGAGAACCAAGGAGGAAGAGGGTTGCTGCTCGCTGTCTCATACTCAAGGCTAGTGTGAGGTCTTTATTTTGTAAAAGTTTATTTTTCAGTGGTTGCAACCTTTTTCCCTGTAGGCAACTTTCACGCCGTTTCAGTTCACAAAAAAATGGAGAAAAATTGCAATCAAGAATCAGGATCTGGAGCCTCATCGTGCCGAGCTGCCAGGGCGACCCCGCTGCTGCTGCATCGGGAAGTGTTTCATTTTTGGTTCACGTTCAGTTTTCTAAGCCTCATTGCTTGAATTCTTAACATTTCCACAAATAAGTTCATTCCTGCACGGCGGTCCAACAGAAACAGAGCATGTGTGTGTGTGTGTGTGTCTGTGTGTCTTCATGATGTTCTTCCCCAATGAGGCCCAATGGGCAGTTTCCATGGCGCCCAGACCTCAGACCCCTTCCACTGCCAGGGGCTGGACAACGTCATGGACACACACACACTCATAAACAGTCCCATACTTTAAACCCTCGTCCTATCTCTGCACCATGTTTGGTCCCTTTGCTGCAAAAATCATCTGTCCAGTTCGTTCCATCTCATGTTCTGACTTCAATATTAGTTTTTCCAACAAGAAAAAAAAAGAATGCTGCCAGTGGGGCCAAACAATGGCACAAGTTTCCAAACCAAAGAATGTCTTGAACCGTCACTGCAAAAGCAACAGAATTACATGTTTGCACAAAAACCACGAAATAAGTCGATCTGTATTGGAAGCAGTAAAAAGGCAACAACACAAAAGCATATTAGTGTCACTTGATTGAAGAAAGGGGAAGTTAAAGGCTTAATAATAGATGGAAATAACTTAAACTGGATGTTTTTGCAGCAGAATTTGAGAAGATAAATGGCAGAAAAGGCAACTTCTCTGGGGCCAAAGACACCCAGAGGTCCCATGAGCCCCTGGTCCATATAGGTTGATTAGTGTAAATTTGAACCATTAAATTACAAGACAGGTAGGTCAATATCTTGTGTTGCTGGCCTTTTAGAGAGGATTTGTGTCAAAATCTAGTTTTAAGACTTTATCACCTATTCCTGTTTAAAGTTCTAAGAAATAGGACACCACCCTTCGGTCAACAGGGGCTTTGCAGCATATTATTTATCTGTTTCAACCATTTATCAGCAAACCTTTTAAGCTGTTTATACAGACCTTCTAGCTGTTTCAACCATGTATCCCTGACTTCTAGCTGGGACTACACCAAACTTTTTAAACTATTATCCTACTTCTTAACTTTCACAGTTCCACGATCAGCACTCTGCCACATCTCTCCGGTCACCTGTCACTAGGAATAAAAGTTTCTCTCCCACAAGTAGAAAATCCCAAGGAAACAGCTTAAAGTTCAAAAAGTTATAGCATCCTGAAACCGGAGTTGGCTGGAGCGTAAAGCTGTCTGATGTTCCTCAGCCCCTCCACTGCAGGGTGATTGAAGATCAGCACATCAAACGAAGGCAGGGGGATATAATGACACAGAATACTGTATCAGGGCAACACTTTCCAGCTCCTCATCCCGAACACTGACGGGGAGGGGGGAAAAACAGTTGCGGTGCATGTGTTAATGTACTTTAATTACAGTACACCATTCTGCCTCGGGGGTCACTGACCGAGCGGATTTTGGCATCTGTGTTTGTGTGGACAGTTTGGCTGCTCGAACACGAGAAGTGCTCGAGAGCAGGTACAAAAGCAATCGATTCCCCAGCGCTGGATGGCCGAGACACAAAAACAGAAACATTAGCTGCAAGCTGGTATTGGTTTCTAAGAGTGTATCCAGTTTGATTTAATTAGCTGGTACTTATTGCATTCTTTGTTAGCAGTGTAATATGACTGACAGTTGGCGCGGCAGGCAGGCTGGACTCGATCCAAGTCCATCTCTGCTGTTAGTGTGTGCGTTCCCAGACTCTGTAATCTACCTCCTCCAGTGTGTCGGTATCACTTGCTGTGTGTGTGTGTGTGTGTCACTAAATTCACCACTATCCCACCATTTTTGGACATCTGGGGTGTGTTGATGCTGCTAATGGATGTATTTCTAAAGAAAAACTCCAGGATGTGTGGTTTCTGTTGAAATATAGCGTGTTTAGATAAAACTCAGAGCTGTTTAACTGAAAAGAGACAACTCAACTACTACTCGTGCTATGACCCAACTTTGTGGAATTTCCTCACAGGTACTCCTCATGCTGTGACTCATTTGGTTCCTGTACGCCAGCAGGAAGAAGAGGAAGAGGTACAGTATATTCAGATTTTTGGCAGAAGGTTTATACTCCTTAAAGGGTGCACCTCACCCGCCTTTGTATTCATCACTGTGCAGCTGAGGTCTGGGGAGTTTCCACTAAAGAGAAACAAGGCCGGTGACCTGACTTTTGTTTAGATGATGTCATGTTTATGGATTCGTCCTGTTCCTCAAATTTTAATAACGGATCAATTAATACTTGGCCTGGCTGATAATTGGATTGAATAATTAAAATACAAGGTGGTTTTATTTACAAATTCCAGACACAAAAAGTTTGTTTAAAAATGGAAAAATGTGGCCTTTCTGTGGCTGCAGCCCAGAGCACTATCTGACTGGTTGCACTTCAATTAATGTTATAAACACAGGATACCTTTTTTAATTAAGCATATGCACAACATCAAAAAAGACAACGGCATTTCAATTAGGCTTTGTGTTGGTGTTTTTCTAAATTTTGACATTAGGATTTTCATTTTTCTTCAAATGTATATCGATTCTCGGCTATCGTTTTCTTTGATTATGAATAATCGATATTGGCCCTGAAAAAAAACAACCGATCAAGGCCTAATTTTATTGGTGTGCTCTGGTCTCTAATAGTTAACAGTCACTTCACAAAGTATTCATGGCTGTTCCCTCTGCAAATGCAGCAGAGATCAGACTAGCTGGAAGATAAGGCGCAGGTATAGGAAGTGACCTAACCACCACCATTGCTGACCCACAAGCAAGATTAAATCCCCTATGAAAGTTGGGTACCGTCTCATGACATTTGCTCCAGACCATATAATGTACACCGATCATGCATAACATTATGACCACCTGCCTAATATTGTGTTGGTCCCCCTTATGTGCTCAAAAATGCTCTTAACCATTGGACATGGACAAGAGGACCTCTCAGGGTGTCCTATGGGGTCTGGCACCAGGACGTTGGCAGTGGATCCTTTGGGTACTCTGGCTTGTGCAGTGGGGCCTCTGTCAATCAAACTTGTTCCACTGCATCCTGTTGATGCTTGATCAGAATGGGGTCTAGGAAGTTTGGAGGTCAAATCAACATCTTGGGCCATTGTCATGTTCCTCAAGATGTTCCTGATTGTTTGATGTTGTTGCCATGTGGTGGGGTGCATTTTCCTGCGGGGGTAGTCCAGTGACATTAGGGATTTCCATTTGCATGAGGGAGTGTGTTTGTTCTGGGACAATGTTTATTTGGGTGTCTAAGTCTCATCAACATGGATGTTAAAATCCAAGGTCATAATGTTGGGGCTGATCGGTGTATGTATATCATATCATTTTAAATATATATAAATCACATTTTATGATAATTGAGAGCAGACTATGGTTAGTTTAAATCCCACATTGCACCTCTATGAATCTCTATTACTGTGAGTTACACTAGCTGCACCAGCCTTCATGGTCTCAGCATACTGGCATGATGATTAAGAAAACAGTAAAAGGCAAGCTGCTGCTAGAAAATGTTTTCTGGTACTCCATGAGATATAAAAAATATCCTTAACTCATTAATGTTATCTCATTTTGACTATTTTCAGTAATACTGTCTGCTGCAAACAAGGCTACAACTGGTACAAAACAAGGCCACCAAGACACCTTATTAAATGAGTTTAGGAGTTTTTAAAGAAGAACAAAGTGGCAACTACAATCTAGACAAGTATGTCACCTGACTTTAATCCAAAAGAACACCATTAGGGTATTTTAAAGGTAGAGCAACACAAACCCTCCAGCAAAGAGCAGCTTCAAAAATAGTCTCTGAAGAATGACAGAACATCTTTCCAGAAATAATGGGCTCTGGTATGAATGAATAAAAGATTTAAATAGTAGCACAGTAGGAACTCAGTGCAACAGTTCTGATGTGTGTTGCATTGAGTTCCTAATGTGGGGCCTGTAGTTTTAATATAGGAAATCTATGAAATTACTCTAAGGTTATGCAACTCTGAGTCATTTGACATTTAAGTGACATTGCACAGGGGTGTACTCCCTTTTGTTGTGTACTGTACTTTGACAGGTAGAAGCTAATGCAGACACTGCTAAATAAATACTGAAACAGCAGTTTTTGATTGGTCCAATTGTTCCTCCTGTCCAAGTAGACCCTCCTTAAGCTTTTTTAATGTTGGTGTTTGGCGACTCAATATGTGCATTCTGATTTCCCCTGAAAATGAGATGAGGGGTTGGTTTGATACCCCCTAACACTATTAGTCACCCTATTTAGAATTTCTAAGTATTAAACAAACATTTATAAATAGTTCACTACAAAATATACTGTAGTTGGGCACTGCCATTAGAATATTCTATGTGTTTATTACAGTATTTGTTAGCAATTTATGACCTCTCTCATGAAATACAATTGTATTTTACTGTATTACCAGTTATTATCTCCACTTACAGGTTACCTCAGGATGAATTCAAGTTGTTGACAAACATATTACTTAACACATTCGCTAACAAATGTTTATATAATGCTTATAAAGGCTAAATGTGTTCTTTTATTGAGCTACAGTGGAGCAATGGTAAAAATAAAGGCAAACCATCATGCTAAAAAGGGTAACTTTGGAAGATGATCCACTTTATCTCTGTGTTAGAAACTGCTGAAGCCTCATCAAAAATGGGAAAGATCACATCAGTAATTATTATTACAGTTAGGGGATTACTATTGCCCCACTTAAAGGCATGTGAGGCTTACTTTAAGACTGACTTGAAAAAATCTTGAGAAACACTAGTGTGACTAGCTACTACCAGCTTTAGGAGGGTTTAGCATCTTTAGGGCGCAAGTAATTCATGGCATTTTCTGAACTGTTGGTGCAACAAAAGCCAGTTTACAGATAAACATAAAGAAAACAAAGTAAAATTCACATTTATTAGATTCTCTTTAAAGTCCACTGTACAATTCCAGTAAGACACAGGCGTACCAAAAAATGGTACATTGTATTACAGACTTGATATTAGAGATTTAACAGTATATAATCTGGTGTTGTACGTGCTCTTCACAACTACAGTGGCAGTGACATCATCAGCTGTCAGTCCTTAAAAACATGTCAGATCAGAAAAGCTGACATGGCCTAAGAAGAATGCAGGGAACTGTTGTTCTGTATCATTTAGCATCCAGGTGTGTATAAAAATAGCACATTCTCTAATTACATAAAGTCAGTGAAATAATGACCCTTGTAGGTTTTTTAAAACACTTAGTGAAATGAATGCTGGCTCATGCTAACACGTTTGTGCTAATACCTAGATGAGGATCCTAGAAAATACAGACTGTTCAGTAAACATTCATTAAGTTAAATATATTGTAAGTGACCTCCACTGAAGGCAGAGAATGCAATGAGCAGCTCATACTATTTACTGTATCTTGAGAAAATCCTCCTACAAATGTAAAGACTTCCGTGTTTGTTTATTTTCTTGAGTATACAGTTGTGATAAAGCAACTAAGTGTGACTCCATGAAAGCAGTTTCTAGGCTGTCAATGGAAGAATTAAATGTTGTGATAAAGAATTATGATCTACTGCATCTTTGTGATGTTGAATGTGAAGATTAAATCCATGCATGTGTGGCTAACTGATTGTTAATGAAAGATTTACCCACCCTGAGTATCTACATCAATTCAATTATAAGTAATGTGGAAAGTTGTCTTAATATTAGCCTGTGTTTGTAATTTAGTTTGGTCAGACTAGAGTTGGATTAATGTGCAGTATTTTGCCATCAAAAGTGCAAGAACACCATCTGTTGAGTTCGCGTAACAAGACACTTGACGCTTGGCTCTTTTTCTAGAAGAGGCTTTAGTCCGTTTTCTCTGCGATCCGTCCCATTTTGGTGCGCATGTTCCGCACAAGGAAGAAGCCGACGGTGGCGATGGCCATTGTCACCTCAGCTACCCAGAAAGCCATGTCCCAGCTGTGCTTTTTGGCAATAGTGCTGAAGGGAAGTCCCGCCATGAAAGCCCCCACTGTGACAGGCAGAAAGCTTGTTTAGTCATATGAAGGTGTAGCAGCCAATATTGAGCCTATTAAGCATCCAGAAAACCTACATAAACATACATAACCAGTCATAACTGCTTGTTTCACCCAGTGATAAAGTGTTATTATGTCACCTTCAACGTGAAGTTGACATAAACTCAAACATTTTATGATATTTATTGTGAAGTTATTACATTGTTGGGTTCCATTATGTTTAGATAAGGTTAAGTGCAACTTTTACATTACCTATTCAGTGAATTATTACATTATTGGGTGCTACAAATGCGTCAATGCTGAAACATGACAATAAGAGATTTTTGCTGGTCACCTGAAGCGACAGCTTACCGTTAGCCATCAGAGCTACAACAGCATGAGAAGTTCCACAGAAATTTGAAGGAGCACTTTCACTGGCGATCACCCCGAACAAGGCGATTGGTCCGTAAGAAGAAAATCCAAACATAGCACCGAGGAAGAGGATCCAAATCTGTGGAGAAAACATGAAATTTCTCGAATTCTCCCTGATGACATACTGCATTTTTATCCACTTTTCTAAGCGTACCTCTTTCTCTGACACCCCAATGAGGACAGACACCGGATGAATGACTTGGAACCAAAGAGGAGCCTCCTGAGCAAACACATGAACTATTAAGATACTTTCATGTAAATTGTACAGATATTTGACAGGTAAGACAAATTACCTGGGGGATTTCAGGTGTGATGGTCACTCTAAAGAGGTACATGGACACACACATGCCAGCCATCATGGCAATGAGCAGGCCATGGCGAGGATTACCGTGGGTGCCCAAGCCTTTCTAGAGAAAGGCAAAGAGAGAACCTTTAAAACTGAAGAGATAAGCCCAGTCAGGGACAGACTGGCAACAAAAACCAGCCAGGGAATTACGCTGTCAAGCCGCCACAATTCTAACCAACACGTTTGTCGATCTCTAATTGTGCTCAAATTTACTTCGAAGTCACACAATAACAATCAATAGTGCACCTCCAATTGGATCTGTGCTGCTGCTCCCTCCTCCTCCATCATCTCCCTTTCTTGTTCAGATCTATATCCACATATATTCTGAGACTCTAAGGTATTTAACAAATCACATTCAGTGCTAGGCTGGTTATCGTATACCTTACAGGCTCTTGCCTAATCTGCAAAAGAATTGATGAGTGGCCTAAACTCATGAGTGGCCTAAATTTACAAGCTTAGTTTACCCATTTACAGTCAAAGTTGGCAACCATTTCATAAACACTTCTGAGAAATTTAGCATATACTTCTTTAATGTTTGTGCACTGAGTCTGACAGTTAAACCTACAATGGAAATCCTCCAAGGTGAACGAAAACTGTTCTCCTTATATCTTAAAACACTTTGCAGCATCAGCCAACAAAGCCTTTTTCGTTGTTTGGAACTTTCTCTGCATCGTCAGCTGAGGGTTTTCTCTTTTGAGATATACTTTGGCCTGAAAACCAGATACTTTCAGTTAAGCTGCTACTGGCTACTGTGGATTTCACCAGCTGTGTCACTGCAGCTAAGATGGCCTATTGTGTACCTGTGTATCGGCAAATAAGACTATTGAAAAAAAACATACAGGCCCAAACTTCCCGACAACCAGTCCATGCCTGAGCCCAGTCCGTTTTGTTACTCACCCGAGCTACAGCTCTGTCTGAGATGAAGCCTGATGCGAGGCTGCCCACAAAACCTCCCACCTCCAAGGCACTCATGTAGGTACTGCCTGTTAGCAACACAGCTGATGTCAGCACCTGTCACCATTATACGACAACCAAGTGAGAAGCACCACTTTAAAGGCGTACCCATGAGAACGGTCTGGCCTTTCTCCTGCATCAGGAACAGCTGGCCCCAGTCGGTGGCTGCCGTCTTCACTCCAAACACCACCAGGTACCCCAGAGACAGCACCCACAGGAAAGGAGAGAGGAGGAACTCACTCAGTGTGCTCTCACCGTTGCCTGGTGAGCACAGAAACAAGTGTTGCATTCAAAGTCACATTAACTAGAGATCTGTTATGTATGCAGAATAATCAGAATTATGCATGTACTGTAGAACTATTTTAATTTTCTTCACAGCATGCCTGTCACATGGTGGCCAAGTCCCATCTAAATCTGTACAGAGTGTCCTGTAGTCATTTAGTGATGTTGGCTTTTTATTGGTTATGCTGTATAAATTCATTGGTTCCAAACTATATTAAATTTTATGCGTATCGTTATATAGATATGTTACAAACTCCTATAAAGTCTAGTAATATCCAGCTACCCACGCTGCCATCTTCTGGTGACAATGAGCAGAGATCTGGGCTGCATCTCCACGGCCCTAATTCTGTTAGAGGAACAGATTTTTTTGGAAAAAGCTGAAAAGTGTGACTGAGATTTTATCTCTGTCAAAAAAGTTGTGCAAGTAAGTTGGCTCAATGGCTGTATTTAGAAGGAAAGTTAGGTACTGAAGTCCTCCACAGTTTTATCAAATATAGTGAGCTCATCTACACTACAAATAATGGGGTTGGACAAAGGTGACAAGCTTTAAGTTAACCTATTAACTGTTTCATTAACTGTACTACTTACTTATCCTACTTATTTATGTGTGAATCATTCACTACCATGTACGTAATAAACACTCAGCAGTGAGCAGTAAATTGAGTTTTCAGATGTGTACATGCCACTGACATTTTTCGTTACTTTGTGGGTTTTTTTGAGGAATGGTAAATAGTCTGCACTTATATAGCGTCTTTTTAAGTTTGTGGTACTCAAAGCGCTTTACAATGTGTAAAGCTGAGGACACAATATGGCGGATACATTTACAAACTCAGAATTTAGACACTCCAATGACATGGTTGACAGTAGATGTAAAGACCTGTTTGGTAAATAGAGAGTGGTTTCAGACACTGTCCTCTTAGACACGGCACATGGACACTTTTGGCAGTTACCAGAGGTCTGTCATACAAGTAGGTGCTTGACTGCTCACAGATATCATGTGTGTAGGTAGTGAAAAAGAGCACTGTTGGAATGTTATAACCCCATGGGGACTAATATCTCACCATGTGACCGGCATGCTAACTATTTTGAGCTACATCGGAAGGAGCTTCTCCACTCGTTGTTTTGCTCACCTCCCTTCACCCCCTTCTTGGCTGCTACTTCCATGCTGGGCAGACCCACATCCTTTGGCTCATTCTTTACAAACACCAAACAAACAAATGAGAAGGCGGCACAGAAGATGCCCGACATGGTCAGGATAGTCCTCCAGTCGTAGTACTGCAGGAGCACTGTGACCATGATTGGGCCCAGACTCCCAGCCAGGTTCATACTGCAGGACAGCACAGACCACCATGTTCCAAACTGGGAGGGCTCATACCACTGATGGAAGAGAGACACACAGGACAAAACAATAGTCAACATTTCAAAGATCCTAGAATGCATACAGAATCAAAGAATGCAGATCAACTTATAACATGTTGCACATATTGTTGATTTCTTTCCATTTGCTGAAGGTCATGACCATAAACATGCTGCTGCACATGAATCGGTTCTGTTTGAGGGAAATTTCAGGACAAAGTAGCAGAAATATTACAGTAGTCTGACCCTATAATTAACAGACTTTGACATTTAGAGCGTTTTCTCTTTAAAAAAAAGTGCAACACTGATATTTTTTTATTTTACTGCTTCTAGGGAAATGGCATCAGAGCCACACGCCCTCATGATGTAATCCAGCTAAACACGGCCGAACGCATTCCTCACACAGCAGAGTGACCAGTAACTTAAGAGTCCACCGGTGAACAGTTACAGCAATCACAGGCTGATTTACCACTGTGTTGGTTAACACTGTGTGGATGTTAACTCAGCTGTGCAACAGATTTTGGAGAAAGAAAACACCTTTGGACAAAGTTGCTATTCTTTTGGAAAGGTCTACAATCTTCTATAAATACATTCTCTTGTAATCTGATCCACCTCCGCTCAGTGAACACATGACAAAGCCTATTTATTCCCCAGCTTTTCAACACTGCTACTTTTAAGGCAGCTTCTTAGCAGACTTAAGGTGTCTTAGAGTAGAATGCATTAGGGTTTGCTCAAAGATATGAACTTTGGAAGTACCTCTTATAATTCAAACCATTCAATGCACTAAGACCTCAATGATCCCAGAATACACTTAAAGCAAATCCAAAAGCTATTTATATATGAGACCTTACAGATTATTAGGTAATCCCTTAATTTCTCAAACCACTACTGCCGTCGGGATCACTACTCTTGCCTTGGATAATCAGTGTCTCGTACAACTGGCGGATATTTCCTCAAAGCAGGCAGTACTACCTCTGTCCTAAAGGTCAGCACAGACAGACAGTGAGGAACAGAATTCTTCTAAGTGCAACTAACAGACAGGTGCAAGTTCTCTCAGAGTGCAAATATACACAATATGTCAAGCAGCAGGTGGTTTCCACCCCGGACTGACACAGTTTCACTCACTGCCCACACTAATCACACCATGAGCAGCCTGCATGCTGAGAACTATACAGTTACACTGACTTAGGGATCTGTGTTGCATAACTACCTTGCGTAGCACCTTCCCGCAGGGAGGCCAGCCACAGCCTTGTCCCAGACCGTTGATGAACCAGAGCAGAGAGAACATGGATACAGTGGAGGACCAGGAGAAGACGATGTTGATGCCTCCGACCACAAAGAGGCCGATGGAGAAAAGCCAGCGGGCGCTGATCTTATCCGACAGCACGCCGCTGATGAACTTACTGATGGCATAGGCCATGGTCTGGCTGCTGGTGATCATACCTGCAGAAACACAATGAAGGCCAAATCAATGCACGAACAGAAACTGTACTATAGGAGACATGGGCTGCTTCTAGCTTTGTCTCCATAGGAGCGTTAATGATTAACAGTTATTCAGTTAATTGCGGTTATTAACCAATAATGCAGAAGACGAGGGACGTGCATGTCAGAAAATGTGTTGTACATTAGCTGTAGTACCTCTCACTGTTTAATAAGATGGAAGACTGCAGCTCATTTGCTGTGTTGAATACTGCAGCGAACCATGAAGGAGGTTGTTCAGACAGCAGCTAGCAATGGGCCACCATGACAGAGACTGGTGGAAGTTAATGGCTGCAAGCCAGATCTCGCTATCAAGTGGCTAATGCCACTACTTGAGCCGGTACTACAGCAAATCTTACATGCCATAGTTTACAAAAGGTTGGATCAGCTTAAGGATATATGTCCACTGTATTTCATTCGTATTGACGATCAATCGATCACTAATTGATAAAGTGGCCGACAACTGGTTAGAAAATTCTTTAAAATTTGCACCCTTATTGCCAACAACTAAAAATCCCACCATGTAATTTCTAATAACATGGAATCAGTCTGTCCAGACACTCACTCACTGTCTGTCATGACCTGGACCATCATCAGGTCCAGCCCAGACTAAGATATCTCAACTATACAACATTCGTGGTCCCCAGAAGGTGAATCTGATTGACTTTGGTGACACCATAGTTTATCTATCATGAGGTTGACATGTTGGATGTTTAGTGACATCTTTTGACAACTGGATCGATTGCCAGACACATTCATGGTCTGCAGAGGATGAACCCTATTGGTATTTGTGACTCGCCTAAATTTTTCACTGTGGAATATGAGCAAACTCCTGAAAATATCATGACATTTCCATTAGCCAAAGGTTTACTTTGTCTTTAATGCTAATTAGTAAATGTCAGTATGCTAAAGTAGGATGTTGAGATTAATCACCATCATACTTTGTAAACATCAGCATGTTATTGTTGTCAATGTGCAACATTCAGACCTTAGCATTTACCTCAAACAACCACTGCGTCTACCCCAACAGAGGTGCTAGCAATGCTGTAATCTTTTAATGTGTTGTATTACAGGTGGACTGCATCCAGCACCACCCTCCTCAGCTGCTCACTTCTCTTGAGCTATTAGTTTACGACTACTCTGAGGTCAAGTCAGTTTATGTGACAACTCTGTTGGGCGTAGCAGCAGCCTAAACAAACACTTCACATAGCTAGGTTTTTGTTTAATGTTAGATATTAATACATTTAATGTGCAATGCGACACCTCAGTTGACAGAATAACACAGTTTTGGAAGCTTTTGTTAAACCTGATTAAGTCAAACAAACTCTTTCTTACCCAAGTCATCTTTGTCCAGTTCTATCTCCTCCATCACAGAGGGCATGACGAAGGAGAAGGTCTTCCTGTTGAAGAAATACAGCGAGTAGCCGATGAACATGCAGATAAATATGACCACACGGTAGTAGCCATAGCCTGTTGCCCCCATGGTTGCAGTCGATCCAACACAGACTAATTATTATCTTCAGTGGAGTCTTGTATTTGGGTCCTCAAGCAGGTTGTTGGAGATGTGGAACAAGTTGTAGCATGGGCCGGTAGATGAAGTGTTTTCCATGGGAAGCAAACTTCCTGCAGGCTGGAGGCTCCGTCAGTCTGTGAGGCTGCTGGACGCGAGGACAGAAGGAGGGGGAAACCTCACACCGGCCTGAAAGTGAGATGAACACAAACATCACAGAAGGAATCGGTCATTTCAGATGCTGCAGATGTTCAGAAGCTAGAAACTTAAGTTTGGATGCAGTGATTCAGCAACTGGGTGATATTCTGCAGGACTGGGGTGGTGGTGGTGGTTGTAATAGGATCTGGGGTTGCCCTCCTTCAGCTCCATGTTGGGGGTTTGTGATGCTGCTGTTATGAGGTGTGCTGGCTCGAAGGGCAGTTTGTGGTTTGTGAAGCGAACTTGTAACCGGTGGGTCGACGGTTCGAGCCCCCGTACTGGCAAGAGGTTGAGGTGGGAAAGTGAGAGAGACCGCTTGTCCCAGTCACCACCATTGTGGGCCCTTGAGCAAGACCCTTAACCCCTGACTGCTCCCTGGGTGCTGCACCGTGGCAGCCCATGTATAGTTAAGGTTAACTTTGAATAGGATGGGTCAAATGCAGAGAAGGGGATCAATTAAGGTTAGATTAGATTAGAGATTCTGGATAAAGTGACATGTTGGACCCGCAGCCCAGCTTCTTCTTCTTCTTCTGTGTGTGTTCACTTTAATACAGGGCTGTTCTTTTAAATGCCAAGTTTGTCCCTTTAACTGGCTCAGACGTGTGGCTTGGAGCAACCCTAAAAATATCAGATGTCAGGGAACTTGAACTAGGAGTCATTTTATTTTAGAATTAAAGGACGCGTGAGGTGAAGACCTCCTTAAATGGCCGTTAGGTCTCATTTCCAGTCAGAAGTAGGGGATATTTGACTTGGAAGTTATGCTCCTGTTAGCTTTATATGTATTTCAACTCACTCAACTCTTGACTTGTGGCCACAAACAACAGAACAAACCCCACTGAGCTGTTTCATTTGACAACACTGCAGCAGTTTTGCTAACATTAAGCCAGATTTAGTCGTGGCGAACTGATTTCTGTGCTATTTCAGGCCAAAGTTTGAACGAATCTTGACATAAATCGGTGCCGTGAAGCCTCCGGTACGGCACTTTACCGTCTCGCTGCTACACTCAATGAGGAAATGCCTGTAAATCACGTTACCTTTCATTCGTCCCTCTCGCCGCTGATCGCATCCATGCTAAAGGACGAGGCGCGTTCATGTGTCTGCAGCTCTATGGGCGCGCCCCCGTGAGAGATGAAGGAGGGGGGGGACTCAGCCACCGTGGCAGACACACACACACACACAGCTGCTCAGTGCTGCCCTCTACTGGAGGTTCAGAATCAGACCAGAATATAAACAATACAGCATAGATAAACATAAGTGCACATATGAAGTAAAAATATAAACATGAGTAGAAAAATATGACCTAAAATATAAACATACATAGAACAGTATAGCATAGATGTACACATGTGCTTTTCCTAAGAAATAAAGTGTCATCAACAGTGTCATAAGTGGTGTGTTATTTGCACACAGGTAATAAACAGTGTGTTATTTTTAGTGTTATTTTTCCTCTCCCAATAGGCAGAGTACGGAAGCCCTAAACGGCCATGGTACAACTTTATTTTTTTTTTAGATAATTCTAATTAGGGCGGC